>JAVFBZ010171172.1:0-16421 GCA_032466195.1 Katharina tunicata | reverse complement strand
CCCCCTTAGCTCAGAGAGCACCAGACCACAGGAATCTCCCATCCCCCTTAGAGCTGAGAGCACCAGGACACAGGAAGCTCCCAACCCCCTTAGCTCAGAGAGCACTAGAACACAAGAAGCTCCGATTCCCCTTACCTCAGTGAGCACCACGACACAGGAAGCTCTCATTCGCCTTAGCTCATTGAGCACCAGGACACATAAGGTCCCATCCCCCGTACCTCAGAGAACACCAGGACACAGGAAGCTCCCATCCCCATTAGCTCAGAGAGCACCAGGACACAGGAAGCTCCCATTCCCTTTTCCTCAGTGAGCACCAGGACACAGGAAGCTCCCATCCCCCGTAGCTCAGAGAGCACCAGGACACAGGAAGCTCCCATTCCCCGTACGTCAGTGAGCACCAGGACACAGGAAGCTCCCATCCCCCGTACCTCAGTCAACATCAGGGCACAGGAAGCTCCCGTTCACCTAAGCTCAGTGAGAACCAGGACACAGGAAGCTCCCATCCCCCGTAGCTCAGAGAGCACCAGGACACAGGAAGCTCCCATTCCCCTTAGCTCAGTGAGCACCAGGACACAGGAAGCTCCCATCCCCTCAGCTCAGTGAGCACCAGGACATTTGAAGCTCCCATCCCCCGTAGCTCAGAGAGCACCAGGACACAGGAAGCTCCCATTCCCCTTAACTCAGTGAGCACCAGGACATTTGAAGCTCCCATCCCCCGTACCTCAGTGAGCACCAGGACTCAGGAAGCTCTCGTCTCCCGTAGCTCAGAGAGCACCAGGTCAATCACCAGCTTATTAAATCCAGACAAATAAAATTTTTACCCCAGTTATACACTCTGTCTCTAGGGATGTATGGTAACTGACTTACTGACTGAGGTTGATACGGTGGCCCGTAGAGGACATGGATATGTTTTTTCAATTACATTTCATTTTTATAGTAGAAATGTTTCTACCCAGGTAGAAATATAAATACCGGAGTAGAAATGTTTCTACCCTGGTAGAAATGTTTCTATCCAGGTATTAATATTTCTAGGTATGAATATTTATATCCAGGTAGAAATATTAATATCTGGGTAGAAATATTATTACCAGGGTGGAAATATTTCTACCCAGGTATAAATGTTTCTACCCAGATATTAATATTTCTACCTGGATATAAATATTCATAACTAGAAATATTAATACCTGGATAGAAACATTTCTACCAGGGTAGAAAGATTTCTACTCCGGTATTTATATTTTTACCTGGGTAGAAACATTTCTACTATAAAAAAATTAAATGTAATTAGAAAAAATAGGTTGAGAAGAAATGAAGCAATTGTACAAGCTTATATACGTAAATAACCTGACCAGCAGTTTGCTTGTCTGTCTGTCTGTCTGTCTTCCTGTCTGTCTGTCTGTCTGTCTCCTTCTTTGCGGGCCTATCAATCGGTCTATCGATATACATCTCTTTTGTTATAACTATGGATGGATGGTTGGTTGGTTGGTTGGGTGTTTGGGTCGGTGCATGTGTTTGGTATTCGATGAATGGATGGAGGGATTCATTCATCAGTTCATTCATTCATTTATTCATTCATTCATTATAGAAATGAACCCCTGTAAAAGCTGGCGTGGACGTTCACACTTGACACACTGTCGTTATCTGATACGGAAAGTTACGGGAAAATCCGAATCTAAGCTCTATTGACCTCCTTTCATAAACGTGACTGCGCATGCCCTTGGGAAGCTTTCCTGTGATCGGTTTACAAAGCGTACCACTTGAGGTGCTTACTGTACAAACTTTGTATCATAGGAACAATGGAAAAGTCGGCTTCCCACAGAATATAAATGTGACTTGGTCGGAGAGAATTACAAGTAAAGTCGTCGCCATCGTAATATACCTATCATCTTACGGTATGACACCCGCTTAGATATTCATCGCAAATACTTTCTGTTACAAAACACTTATTATGACACAAAGCGGGGTTTTTCCTTTTTTTCTGACACGCACCGTTCAGAATTGACAAGCGTGTGAAAAGTATAATCTAATAGCCTGGTTTATTTAGCCACGGTCCTATTGTAGAGCTGTATTAAATGAATAACTTTAGATTTAAAGGATATGACAACTTCTGGTTTGTTATCGGTGCAACGTTTCGATCCAGATGCTATAAAACGCTTTTTTTTAAACAATTGGTGTATATTTTCACAAATTAATTGTTTTGAAAAGCAGATTTAGTTAAGATATCCAGTTATTCTAAGTTATTTTAAGTGTCTCAAATGTATGCCTCTAAAAGAAGAGACGTTTCATATGACATTCATTGTAATTTGAAAGACCAACCACACCGAGTAGAGGATGTCGATCTACTAAAATCACTCTAATAGAATTGATTGAATACCCTTTGTCAGTTATAATCCCAAAAGGATCATAAATTATTATGGTTTAGATAAACCTCAAGACAAAATTCTTCAACATATACTTTCTCGCTCGTAACTGATACATTTTCAAACCTTTAAAACTGTATTCATTCAGCTATATCTAGCCACACTATAACTGAACAGGAAGAAAAGCATTAACACAGGCACGCGATATCCAATTCGAATTGTTCTAGGTGATTTTAACTTATGCAACAACACGCCTGCACTGCGCCCACACGCGAGGTCTGGAGCCCAAATAATCCGTGCAGTCATTCCCCGCTTAATTCGCAATTGTTTGCTCGTGGATTTTTACTTTGTTCCGAGTTATTTCAAGTCATTAGGATGGTCTTTGTATTATATTACCCAGAAAAAGTGTCAAACGCCCGTTGTTCCTTGGATCAGATTAGAGTAAGATACAGCCAATCACCCGCCATACAATGGAGCTCTCCTGTGAAGGGAGTCCTGTTTGTTTATATGTAACTTTTCGGGTGTATAATGACACCGTTTTAATACACATACATAGGATAAGTAAGGTTAATGTCTGGTGATTTGTGTAAGTGAATATTTATAATTATCTCCAACCGCGGAAGAATAAGGGTTGTGTCCTATGACCATGCTTTATATATCAATCTGTGAATAGAGTGTTGGCCATGATCTAATAGCAATCATGCACGATTCGATTCCAAGTAAACGTTTGTTCCCTCCGCCTAAGAAATATGGCAAAAACATATGTTTGCTTTTTTCTGTTTTGTGGTGAACTCAAATACATTATCTGTGGTCAGAAAGACGTCTTTTCTCTTTTGTTTAACTTCTAATAAACAAATAAATAAATGCGCCTCTTCTTGTAGAAAAAAGCAATAAACACATCCTATTTTTCTACCAACACTTTCAGCATGAAATACACCATATTAAACGCCAAACAAGTGAACAAAACCTTCAGCTAGTGTCCATTGCACTTTGCACACTCAACAAATATAAAGGGAGGAAGGAGAAATTTCTAGTTGCTTTCTCCTCTTCAATTTCACATTCATGGGATAGGTCTAGTTGTGGCACATGACAAACAAAACAGTATTGCGCTGAGAACAATTTTAACTACATTAACAGTTTGTTTCAGATGTTAACAACGGGCGTGGACATCATTCAGGCACATGAACAAATTAACGCGTTGGTTTGAGCAAAAATAACTGCGACCTACGGCACGTTTGTTCCCTCGTCTCTGTGACAATCTAAACGTTTCAACCAGATAAACTCGAGGTTGTAAGGGATGAAGGCGAGTGGTTGGCTTAAGCTTCCTACACCCTGATGCTCTCTGTGTTAAAAGGCCTCGGGAAGCCGATTTCTCATATGAGTAAAATGACCTTAGCTACGGAGTGTACACACAATCAAACATACATATTAGAAGTGATTCCTCACTTGTGTATGAGATCTTGTGGTTTTTGTGTGGATCGTCTGACCATTGTCAAGATCAGTAACTTTGGTATTTAATCATCAGCGCCTTTAGCTTAAGGCGATGTTATAATGGCAAAGAGAAGACAATTTCTCCTGTACAGAATGTTCTGTTCAAATTCCAATACTCGTGTGGTTCTCGGAAGCGTCTTGTGTCCTGGTGCTCTCTGAGCTGAGGGTCATCCTGGGACCTATTGGTTGGGTTGTCCTTCTGGCGTCCTGTAAATCGTATTTTATTTTTATTGCCAGTGTTTCTTTCGACCATTGGGCTGACACGCCTTCTGCTGATTGACATCAAATTAAGTACGATATCAAACCCTACTCAAAGAAAAATATCAAACTTCCTCTGTATGCTTGTGATAGATACCGAAAGAGTTCACGTGACTGTTATAACTTGTCCATTGGAAAAAAACCCTTGTTTTAATATGTCATTTCTTCAAAAATAGAAACGCATGGGTGGTCATCATAATTTTGATTTTGTTTGTTTATGTAACAGTGAATACAAATGCAATATATTTGTTTAACATAGTTTTGACCCGTGCCCTAAGTGCATGATGTAGCCCCCAAACACAAGCGGTAATAAATCTTGTAGACGTGAATACAGGACTTCTTGCAGCGCTACACGTAACATGTGACAATCAAGTTGAGTGTAAATGACTGAAGATGAAAAAACCCACAAAACATCAACATTGCTTATTGGAACGGAGAGAAATGCCGATATTGAATACTGCCGATTCTATGACTTCACCTCGAACTTAAACGATTTGCAGCTGGAAGTGTGCAGACACGCCGGCATTTTCGTTACACCCGGGACTTTCATTTACGTCAAACAACCATGAATCGTCTGCACCATGTTTGAATTCGAACCAAACGACCGGTAGTTGGTATTGTATTGAAACGTTTACGCCGACGTCCCATTGTCCGATATTGCAACAAATCACACGTTGGACTGTGCGACAATATGGTTGAGTGATGAATCACGGTTTCTTCTTAAACGCGATGATAAAAGACAGCGCGCCTACCGACGGTGACATAAACGCTTTGCTCCGATCTGCGCTCATCAGCATGGCAACACGAGGCCACACCCAGCTCATGTCTCTCTTGAGAACAGCAGCAACTTCCCCTAGTGGTCGTATGTGAGTTTTGACAGGACATTCAGTAATGTCATTATAATCACAGCATTGAGAAGTATCCTATCCAACAGAAGCCTAACAAAATAAGATATGTACAGTTTAAGAGAGCACATCAAATATTTCCACTCTTGCGTTTCTCTGTATTTGTAAGAGTATATATATTACTTTGGTTCTTTGGCTAAGGGCAGTATGTTTCCAGCTTATATTTATATTGTTATACTTAGCACTGGAGGGACATTATATTTCAAACAGCAAAACATTTAAGTGGCTACACATTTTATGGTTGTGTAAGAGTCGCGGGCTACTGATGGAAAACACCCCCGTCATATAAGTGAAATACACTTGAGCACTGCGGCAAACACCAACCAATCAATCAATATATTACTTTAGATGATTTTTCAGTGGTTGATTTCAGTACAAGTAAACGCCCCTTTGCAATCCCCGTATCTCGAGCTTCTCCCCGTCAGCAATACCCGGATGTATGCCAGATTCCCTCTGGTGACTTGAATGACGTACATACAGGCTGACTGGCTGTTCATCAATGATATGACCACAAGCTATTACATAATTGTAAGCATCATATTTGTTCAAAGGCTGGATCCTTTTAACTACCACTGTGTAACAGCTTTGAGGGCAAGGCGGCACGAACATGTCTGTGTTTGACATACATTTTGTTTTAGCGAAACAATGTTAGCAGCAAATCTCGGTCCAAGTTCCCAGATGCAATTAAACACAACTTGTCATAAGAACAATGCCTTTTTCTGTGATTTTTTTTCTCTTTATATTAACAATTTTGTTTATTTAAAAAAAACATAGAATTATTATTATAAGAGGTGGGAGATGTTTGGCGTCCTTCCTGTCTGTCTGTCAGAACAAGTTGGATACGCGCAACCAGATTTTCAGGAAAATTGCTGAAAAACATCAACAAATGCACGTTGTGGTCTGTATTGAATGTGATTGCAGGTATGTTGTGCGGAGGGGATGCGTGTGTGTGTGTGTGGGGAGGGGGGGGTCTCATTGTATACATTATTATTGTTTACAGTTTATTTTTGGTTTGCTAATTGTATTTTTATTATTTACTTCAGACGGTCATGAATTTGTCAACAAGCATACACTTATCCTGGTCATTTTGGAAGACCATTTTTTGCTTGGTGTCTAACGTCGCATTTAAAGTTATTTAATCGTTGATCGATGGTGGCGACTCTACATCTAGGGGTTATCAAATACCAAGTAGAAGATATATATGAACCATGGCCAACAAAACAATGCTTGCGTGCAAACAATCAATGAGCAAACTAAACATAAAACGCCGACAAAAAAAAACACATTTATTTATCCGGGATGTTATTAAAAAGGAAAAAAATTGTCATAAACCGTATGTTGGCAGGCATTGGCAGAATCCGTTTATGCCTGGTATCGTGTTATTTGAATATATATTGTAAATATAACCAGCGTGGTTCGTATTAAGCCTGTTTGTCACAATTTCCAACTTTCTCAACGATATACTTTAGTTTTGTATAGTTCAGAGGGGTAGTGAATGTCCGCTATCTAGACTCCAGCTAGCTAACCTTCTATTTTTGTAGACGGTCGCATGGCTTTAATAGTGGTCTAGGTGGTCGGCATTTACTGCTGGCGATACGGGCCCTGACTCTGAGGGTCGTGCGTTCAATTCCCGCAATTGTCTCAGTCTGCAATTTTCTGAACTAGAATCTCTTTAGTATCGGATAGTGTTATCTCAATAAATCAAAATACTGGAGACCAAAGCGACCCACTATTGTGGCAATGCGGAAGTTTGTTTATTGTATGTGTAAATCATTTTTGACTTAATCATGTTCGATGTTTGTATATCAAGTAAAATTTATCTATGAGTTAAATCGTTTACAAACAGGTGACAGGTTGACAATATTCCGATGATCAAGAACTGTACAAGAATTAAAGCCCGGGCCATTCAGTGATTCGAGAGAACGCCGCTAGCAACAAACAACGTCAACGATTATAGCCCGATTTCTGACAAAATAGGACCACAGTTTATCCGTTTTTGGTGGGATAACATTATCTTCCACTGAACATTGAACAGATTCTAGTTCACACAATTCTTTGCAGAAACTAACCCACCACTTCCAGAATCACACAGCGCTTCAGAGGGCCGCGGGTTAGATTCCACCATCAGTCTCAGTCTACAAAGGATTTTTTGAGCTACGATCTGTTCAATATAATCCCCTGAGAGTGTTATCCCTAAAACACGTATATAGTCTGTTTCTAAAGGACACAAAACATTTCAAAATATGGCAATGTGTTCCAATTTGTAGAATAAAAAGACCGATTGAAGGCTAATATGTATTCCCTTAGCTCAGAGAGCACCGGGGCACAGGATACACGACTTATCCTCCCACGACCCAACAGTAGTCGCACGCCTGGTTCAGACTTCGAAATGCCCCCCATAACTAACTGATTTCACTGAGCCATTGTACTCAAAGAAAACGAAAGTACTCTATAACATACTTTCCGAGAGGAACGAGATTGGGTAAACATTTACTGTATGGTTGTTTGCTACCAGCTTTAAGTTATGTAACAGTTGTAAAATGAAAGACAACAGTTCAGGGCCCATATTCATAAAGCTTCTTAAGTATTTCTTAAAGTTTAGGAAAACTTAGCCCTTATTTTAAATATATAAATAACATTCTTCTTAACATTGTGTGATGCTAAATGATAGATTATCTGCATAACTTTTAAAATGGAAACTAAATTTATTCAAATTTTGTGCGTGGCAACAAATAGGCTGGAATTTCCTAAAATACTTAGGAAGCTTTATGATTACGGGCCCAGTACTGAAATTCGTTAAGAAGAACAAAGAACAAAATATGCTTGATTTCTGAATTTTTTCATTTGTTAGACAAACTTAATAAATTTCTCGTTATATACAAATATATAGCTAACAGCACTTTAACTAGAAAATGTTACTTTTAACACAAACATATATTTATAATTTGAAAATCACACGGGTACAATCACGTGACGCAGAAAATTGCATCTAATTTGCATATATTTTAATTTGTCTCGTATTTTGTCTTTTATCACATATTAGGACATTTATAGCAATGTTCCAAAATTCGTTTTTGTAAATTGTCTTCAGCACCTATGTAAATACATTTTATAAAAGTTGCTCAATCGTTCCGTAAATTTCACCTTCATTTTGAAATCACCAAATTCGAATTTAAATTTTTAAAACAAAAAATCTACACAGCACTGTCTCTGTTGTTATGTTCACATTACTATCGGCACTGTTGTTCACCATGGTCGCCAAACTTTTTCCTCTTCGTCCTCGTCTTCTATTGCGCGGTTGTCGACCACCCCGTCTATAGCCTCTTCATTCATATTAGATTCCCCATGGAAACGATTTTGGCGAGGCTCTACAGGCGGTGACGACCTATCCGGATGAATGAAAGGCGAGTAATTAACGGGCGATCGTCTATCAACAGGTGGCGCTGATATAGATTCAGCCAATAGATGATGAGAATTTTTATGTGCGACGAAATCTTCCCTTGGAGGTGAATGGGCTGAATGTCTTTCAAGCTGAGGAGTAATACTTATTGGCCTACGAGGAGACATGGGTGGTTTAACGTCCAATACTCTTGGACTAATTTCGGGGCTTGTCACAGGAGTCGGGGAACCACTAGAAGGTGTTGTGTAAACCGGAATTGCTTGAATCGGAGTTGTTGGAGACGTGACAAAGAAAGCCAGCTGTCCTGATGGTAAAGTCCCAGGAATCAACTGCAGCGAACTTTGACCTCCCAAATCCAATTTCGCGTCATTTAAAGGTTGAGGAATTCTCGGAGTAGGAATTTTTAATGTGTGCACCGTATCAGTTCCGGTAGACACAGAAAGTGCTGACGTCGGTAAAACGTGCGTTGGTTGAGCTTGCGGTTGAGGTGAAGTAAACGCTGGGAATAATGATCCCACGTGACCTCCCAGTGAAATCTGATTGGCCACAGCCGCAGCTTGCGTTGCCATAGAGACTGACGCAGCTGTATTCACGGATTGCATGCACAAAGCTAAATGGTTGAGCACGCGCGTTCGTGTGTCGTCAGTAAGTCCATTAACGGATCCTAAATATCTCATAACTTCACCGGCACATTCGTTAAATCCAGCTCGGTATTTTGTCACTACATTTGGATCTGTAGCCATAGCAACTGTAAAATAAAATAAAAGTTGATGAATCTTTGACTCAATTACACGAATGCAAATGCTTATAACATTTTACAAGAGAAAACTTTTTTTTTTAATTTAAAGAGGCAACATTTCTTTCATTATTATTTTTATAAATTATTATAATATACTTTTTATTTCACAATACAGGTATGCCTTTATATACAATAAAGTACAACAATGTGAAAATACATTTAGACAACAAAATAAGTGTAAAAAAGGGTCCAGATCAGAATAGCAAAATAGAGAACAAAAAACGGTAACAAGCAAAATAAAAAACACCAACATAAGCAATAAAAGAACCAAATAAAAGGTATAAGTTCTCACCAGACATATGCTGCTGTTGGACACTTTTTAAATGCTTTACTGTCATTTCAAGAATGTCCGCTTTTTCTAATTTAGAAAACTGAGAAGTCTGAAAACCAAACACAATACAAACAAACAAAAATTAAAAGAAAGACAGGAAACTGAAGACCATATACGGAGAAGACATGAGAAGATTTAAACAAGTCACCACCACGCTCTAACGCACGCGCACATACTCGTCCAGTTCACGTAACAAGTGCACGAACACACGAGAAGTTCAGCCTAATCGCAAGCCAATAAAGCAGCGCTAGGTGAGCACACGTTCGCACGTTCACGAACCCCCACGAGCAAGCAAGAAATCACAGGTGCACACAACATACACACAGAAAAATTGACAACATTCAGCAACATGAAAGAGGTGTAAATTAAATTAAACAGAAAGACACATTTTAACAGAAAATGAAAACCGTACAGGTAAAACAACATCTATATGGTGTTAAAACAAACAAAACATAAATAAAATCTGCCTGGTTAAACTTTACGGCCAAAATTCATTTAAAGGAGTTTTAAGCAACAAAATGTATTATGTATTTATTACAACACAGCAATAATTTTTATACTTACATCTTTCTTCAGGGCTTGAAGCACGAGTGATTTTAATTGGCCAAGACAGGAATTAATACGCGCCCTTCTTTTCTTCTCCATTAAGGGTTTATTACTCTGCAGAAGAAAATAGATCCAGGGTCAGTTTACAGAAATAAAATGAGTATTACAATTGTCTTTGCTTTAATGATGTCATGCAATACTGAGCAATTATCATGATATAACCTTAACACCGATTAAATTGAGCAGTATTTCTTTCATACATACATTAAGATTATATGACAATATACGACAAAATGTTCAATTTACCTATAACTTTCATTGTACATATTTGTTAATTTTCGCAATTCATTTCATGTCATACATATTTTTCAGTTTATTATCTACACTTAGATGCCAAACAAAATTGACATAAAAAGATGTCAAAGGTTAGATAATGTTTATAGAGACGTGTCAAATATTAATTTTGAATCTTATGATAGTACTAGTATATAAATATTTTGGTAAACACGATTTTTTTTACAAAAGTATACATCTGTTTGCGTATATTTGTGCTTGTTGACCGAATTCTACAGACCGCTCGCCATTAAATGCTACTGATTGGTTATCTCAGGTCGCAAGTTCGATTCACACAGGTGTCATCAATATGGATTGTTTGTCTTTGTTCAATGAGCTAAATACATATTACCATTCCAATATTATTTCACAACATTGGATAATTTGGATCGTCACAAACATAAGTGAAGAAGATTGACTGACTGATTTAGCGACTGACAATAAAAACTTTGAGATTTTAAGTACCATTATTGTGACGTCATTATTATAGTAAAATGAAGAGAGAAAAATTCAAAACATTTATAATATGTAAATAATACCATTCAATTAAATTTATACCATACCATATTTCATTACAATGAAGACATTTAAACAACATAAAAATTAGCCGCGATGTTAAAATGGAATGGGCAATAATATATATGAATGAGATTTCAATGACCTTTGATTTGATATAATTTTGGGATTACATATCAGTTTTTCGCAATTTCCCGCCACAGATGAATTAAAATCTTGTAGAAATTAAAAAAAAAAAAAAGTACGCGTCCTGTGTTTTTGAAATTTTGTAAAGATTACATTCACCGAACGAAAATTATACTAGTTTACCTTAGACTTAAATTGAATATATTTGATTTTCTTGAAATTAACACCTGTTGATTCATTTGCAATTTAAATCAATTACACTGTCACTAAAAGTAAATAATTAAATTAATTACGTAGGCATGTAACTGAATTTATCCAATTCTGGATCATTGTTTTCTTGTTAACTGAATAAAACAATAGAATTATTGAAATTGTACAGTTACCTACCTTTCGTGTAGA
This sequence comes from Katharina tunicata, assembly GCA_032466195.1. NCBI lineage: Eukaryota > Metazoa > Mollusca > Polyplacophora > Chitonida > Mopaliidae > Katharina > Katharina tunicata. Next base: position 4,957 of record JAVFBZ010171172.1, on the reverse strand, counting down.
GGACTTGTGCTCGTTAGTTTTCGGAGAGTCCGAACTGCAGACTGTCGTATCCGCCATACTTCTCCTAGTTAGTTGCACAATTAAAACAACTAATTAATTTTTACTAAATTGAAAACTTTTCTAAGGGTTGAGAGTATTGTGTAGAGGAACGACGGGACGCATTCCGACGCAGGCGAGCAAAGCAAGCCAAGTGAGTCAGGCCTCGACCGCTTTGATAAATCTCGGAGTAAGTTATGACTTTATACGACAGTTTCAATACACTGTGCTTGTGTGTGAAGCCTGTCTTCGTCGCTTTCCCACGGTCTCAAAGTTGTTCACCTTTAAACCAATCCTACGCCTCAAGCAAAATCTCAACGGTGTCACGCGCTGAGGCTTGTGGCCAAACCGCATCCATTGGTCCGTTCTCCTGGTACATTTCAGTCCGTTTCAACATGTCATAAGCGTGGAGCTGTCACTCACACGTCTTGATTGACACACGTTTGCGGCCCGCGCGTGCCTCGTCCCGCCCACTGTAACGTTAATATTGGTTGAGAAAAACACACCCACTTCAACAAGTTGTTTGTACCTGGCCAAAACAGTAAACATGAGCTAACTTGCGCCGTCAGCTCAGGGCCATGGGTTTCTCTCTGCAGAGTCACAAGTTTTCTTTAGGAATGTTTCTTAACTGTGTCGTGGGAAATGAAAAGATAGTTCGTTACTTGACAACCCTCTGGCCGAATGTTGGGCACGTCTCGCCACTCTCGCGACTATCACATTCATTACGCGACTATAGAGCACATAACCACTTTATTTGCCCTCTTTTAAAATTATTTCAGAATTAAATATGGAAAAATGTCGATAAAATGATGTACCACCTAATAAAATACTACATTTATTACACTTTTTAGTAGTTGTGATACTTTTGAGTAAATTTTTTGTGTGGATCATTAAATTGTTCCACACCAACTCCACGGAAGACAGTCTAACGTAATATGAATGGTCTTTCTCCATATCGAAGGGTGTGGGTATTAACAGTATTTCTGCAAACTGTGGACACAGAAACCTATCTGGAAATCGAACGACGATACTCCAGCCAACAGGCACTAAAAGGCTGGTCACCTAGATAGGTCTACAATGTGTATCGCAAATTTGACATAGAGCCCTCTATATGTTACGGGACGTTAGCCACTAACCACAAGACTAGGCATTACATTAAATTGCATTTACTAAAACGAAACTATTCTTCAATACAAGCATTTTACGATCTCTATAGCTTACAATTTTGCCACATTCCAGACTGGTGAAAATGGCTAAAGCAAACGCACGAGGTAAAGCAAGGAGAGTTTTTACCACAGTATCTTTTCCAAACGAAAAAACAACACGTAACAGTTCAAGATAATAGCCCCACGCCTTTCACACATTCCTCAACTACAAACTCCAAAAATAGCAACACGTTTAAATTTAGAAAGTTATCAATAGATCTTAAAACATTTTCGCTATTACTTTATGTAATCTACGGATAACGCATCTTGTAATACAGATTGTCTCACGCTAAGCTTAGTGTAGATCAAGGTTGGTTTAAGTATATTTACTCAGATTTTTTTGACTAATAACATTCATTCTTTTAATTTGAAGGCTTATTTATTAATAAATATGCAATCCCTTTAATTAAGGAAATATATCATCATATGGGTCATAAGGAAATAATTAAGCATTCATTAAAAAATATTTTCGCGCATTTCCTTGCAGATGTGTTAAATCATTAATGACGTCCCCAAATATGTAAATAAGCCTACCTTTATATTTAATTTTTTAACATTCACAAATAACTCTAAACAATTTTTTTAAATACTAAAAAAATATTTTTGTGTCGTTTAGAAAGTGACCGTTAACAGTATTTTCTTTATTCAGGATAACACTTTCTGATACTGAACAGATTCTAGTTCAGAAAATTTTGCAGGCTGAGACCCTTGCAGGAATCGAACCCACGACCGTCAGAGTCAGGCACCGAGTCTACCTGTAAAAGGTTGGATAGCTGAGTGGTTTAGGTGGCCGGCATTGACTGCTGGCGACTCGGTGCCTGAATCTGAGTGTCGTGGGTTCGATTCCTGCAAGGGACTGAGGCTGCAAAATGTTCTGATCTAGAATCTGTTCAGTATCAGATAGTGTTATCCCAAATATTGAAAAATACTGTTTAATACTAACATTAACTCCAGGATTTGCCATCTTAACTGGATATATTAGGAATACATACGAACAAAATTAGATAGTACTTGGTGACGTCACCAAAAGAATGCAATTGGCTAATAGGGTATCTTTATGATTCATTTCGCCATACTTTCTAGTTGTTCGTTTAGGCATATCAATTTGAAATACATATGCAAAAAGTGCAACTTTTTGATTTTAACGTATTACCCAAGGCTGATGCACTTTCAAGACTAATTTGTAAATCTATAACCAGCAGAGGATACAACGTAAAGGGTTCCCAAACATTTCTATACTTTTGAAGAAAGACAAACATAGGCAATCAGATACGTCGAATGATCAGCACACGTCTGCCTGTGCCGACTCACACGATCCAGAAACCGCCACAAGCAACAAGTGTGGCTGAAGCATTCCGTAACATTAAATAGAGTGATCTCCCTTGAATGAACTAATTATTGCGCTTGTGCAGATGGAGTCGACTTAGGAAGCGACAAACAAGGAGAGAAATACAAAAAAGGCATACTTTTCCGTGCAGGTTATGATTAACTAGAAATATCGATGTTGATATTATGTTGATAAAGAATGTGTCAATAGATACTTGCAAACGCAATCAGTATGTCTCAAGTTGACCTATTTTGCAACATAAACTTACACGATAAGACAAGATACTTTATTTCATGTCGATTTTCAAAGAAGAAAACATTAGCTCACTTGCAGCTGTTATAACACCGACTTGACAACAAAGGAAATATCAAAGTAGAGGATTTTATTTTTATTTTATTTTTTTTATTCACAATATATAAATACAACCAACAATAAAATAATAATCATTATTATTATCAGACTGACTTGTTTTATCCCAATTAATAGATAACATACATGCCTCATGTTTTTTTTTTACATTAAAAACATTGTAAGTTCTGTCAAACACACGTGCTTTTCGAGATTATGGGCTATATAGTATGCCCTTTTTATGGCCTGCTAGCTTGCGTTGAAATTCTTCTTGAAAATATCACTAGCGAATCGAAAACCTCCAAATACAAATTGAGTTTGAGATATGTAAGATATAGCATACTGCACATGTTTTTAGGTTTGTAAAGAGCACAGGTCTTTTAGTGATGGAACGGAAACTGGGGACCGAATGGATAGGCCTCAAGAAGAGATCTATTATTCGTGAAACAAACCACCTTTCTGTTTTTGTTTCATGTTCGCTTATTGCCCTTCTTTATTATAAATGACAATATACACAATTCAAGTAGTTACATTTTAAGGACATACGCTATAATTGCAGTAAATGTAGACGTAAATTTTCTTTCTCAACATTTATAAAAGCTTCTCTTTTTTCTGTATAAATGTGGAGAAAGAAAATTTTGCTTGCGTCTTTTTTATAAATGTAGAGAAAGACAATTTGTCTTGCCTCCACCGGGATTCGACTCGGGTCTATATACATGTATATTATATATAGGCCTCTCTACAGTAGGCCTATTTAACAATATCGCGCCTTTCTTTTTATATATTCTTTTAAAATTGTACAAGCCAGCCAGCCATGATTTGTCAGCTCAACTAAAAATCGTCAACAGTCAATTTTCAAAAACGTTATCGACTATCGTGCCTATGATCTATAATGAATGTTCTACTAGCTGTCTCCTATCTTGTCTAATCCGCCATACAGTTTTATAAACTATCTTTTTGCTCTTATTATTTGACTGTTCTGGCTCTGGTTTGATTGGTGTATACAAAGTTAATTCGGCGCCCTCGTTGGTTGCTCATCGGGAGAAGAAGGTAAACAATTTGGCATGTCTAACAAACAATAACAAGAATAACGTTTTAGTCTCTGGAAATGTTTCGCATAGAAAAGAATGTAATAAACATCAGAGATTACTGAGGCTAGAGATTAATGGTATGCTGCAGCTAGTGAGTATTAATGTAGTCGTCGATAGACATTTATTGATGATAGGCTTAAAATGGTTCGAAACTCCAAAGGCGATTAAAAGCAAAAAAACAAAGTCATGTTCAAATTATAGACCATACCAAGATGTTAAAAAAACTGCCATTACATTTTTTGTATATAGAATTCGTCATTCTCCACTCAGACACTTGAATTGAAATACCAAGGTAAAATGTATGGTGGACTTATGCCATGTTTTATTTGTTTATTTTTGTAGAGAATAATAACCAAAATTAATCAAAATATAACCCCAGTGTGAGAGAAACCGTACGAATGTACAGAATAAAGCTAAATACAATGTAATGCACAACACCATAATATACAGTTACTACAGTGAAATGGTTACTACAGGAAATGTAGCGTAAAAAGCCAACCATACATTTTACCTTGGTATTTCAATTCAATTGTCTTTCAGTGGAAAACGACGAATTCTACAAAAAAATGTATTAACACCTTGCTATGATCTATAATTTGATAATGAATTTGTTTTTTGTTTTCTTCTCCTTTAATGTAACTTTAAATAACAAAAAAGTGGTTGTGCGTTACTCAAGGCACACTCATCTTAAGTTGATCACAGTTACTTAGACAATAAGAAGCGAGGGCAATGTGTCGCTGAGGCAGTTAAGATGGACTTAGGCTAAATCGCTCGGTGGATTATTAACACTAAGGGCTGATGGAGCCGATTTGCTGTGGCGTTCTGTTAGGTGAATTGAATTGATTTGAAACTTTATTTGCTTAAGCACATATAAGTGCTTCTCGCATTTTGGTTACATATATAGCAAAACACATTCATATAAATACATGACTTATGGTCATAACATATAT
>JAVFBZ010171139.1:0-16425 GCA_032466195.1 Katharina tunicata | reverse complement strand
CAGAATATACGCGAACTGCTCAATTGTTTGCATTTACTTTATATGCTTGTCCTGTCTAAGTCATGCCTATCTAGCATGTTTTTTTTTATGTATTCCATAAGACAGTAGTTACACTTGCAGTGGGCATTTTCTCTGATAAAGAAGATGACAATCCCGCTGGCAGCTTAGACTAAGCAAGCGTATCTGACGCCCTTACTGTGACCTGTTCTTAACCTGATCTAACATATGCGGGGTTTAGCTCGATAGGCATGTACGCAAACGACAAAATCCGTAGACATATTAAGCCTGCTCCAAGAACGCGTGGAGTAGTGACAACCTTATTAAATGTATCAACACCATATGTTTGTTTACGTGTGGGATCTAGCCTTTCGTTTACATAATGGAATCTATCCAGACCAGTTGCTAATTACAGATCAGTTACGTAGTAGATACTTACAGGAAATGATGTTTCATGAGTTTTGTATCCATGTTACACCCAGTACTGTTCAATACTGTAATAGGCTAAACAAAAAGTTGCCCTTGGGCGAGGACTTTTTTGTGTAGCAGCACTTATGGATTTCTTATGTTTTTTCCCGTAATGTGGAATGAAAGACATTCGGAACTTTGTTATGGTTGAGTGAAAATAGGTGCAACATTTATATAAAGTACTGTATTGATATGTTTATCAGTTGTTAAGCAGCAGCGGTTTTGTCCTTATTTGTGGCTTTTATAAATTAATCAATATTGCCAACAATAATGCCAGGTTTTACCTTTGGCAGACGTAAATTTGGAGATACAATGAAAAAGTAAAAGTGTTGAGCATAAACACGAAAGCGGAAGCTAAAAAGAACCAATTTGCAAAATGGCATGGAAAGATTAAAGCGAAAGCTCGAATCTGCGGGTAATAATGACATCAAAAATTGCCTGATGCGATCTGTCTATGTTTTGTTTTGCACTTCTGTGTTCGTATTTATTTTCTTTGGATCTGAATGTTGAAAATCAAGAACGCTAGATGCAAGAAAATGTGGTGATATCGATAATTATTTCGCCGTTTTGAGTTTGTAACACCGAAGCAAAGGCCAGCATAAATAAATTAAGTTCGTGTTTGCACGGTTTTTGTCTTCAGATACACGATTCAAACCCGAAATGCTAAAATACGACATCAATTTCGTGTTTTTAAATGCGAGAAGCGATCTAGAAAAATCTATAGCGTATAATTTTGTGTTTTTACATCGAAAAAAGGGCAACAACGCATAATGCAGGCACTCTGATGCTAGTTAACATTCGAAAACAAGACATTTAAGAGATAATTATTATTAGCAGTTTTAAGCTTTCGATGCGCAGTTTGGTTGCTTCTTCGATGTACTTTCATGTCTTTTTTATTTCCGATTTTCTTTGCAATTTTGGTTTGTATTTCGCAATTTCGTAGACAGAAAAAAACAGTATGTTTATATTGGTCAAAACTGACACGTTTGATTCTATACATTAACTGGAGCATTAAGGCCTGGAATGAGTCGTTTGACCTTCTAGAAGGTTATGTGAGAGGATATTGCCGAAGTCGTTTTTTATTATCACCAGCCAATGGAGATTTATACAAAAAAATTGACAGTGATGTCCATCGAATCGCAGGGTCTCAATTTGTTGTGGATGTTTTTAAAATACTGAATGTACTATAAACAGAACTTAACAGAAAGCTGAACAGTTGTATTGGAATAAATATAAAGTTTGTATGACTATCTGTAAGAACTTTGAGGCGGGAATATCAAGAAATAAAGGAACTATTTTACTCTAGAACAAACACTATTTTTACGCGTAATGTCACTTCGGAAAAACTACATTCGGAAATTCCACTATAATGTTACAGCCCTCTATGCTGTGCCTCTAGTGATCCGCACCAATATACGAAAGACTCATTAAAATACCAAGGGTATCAAAAGTATGGTAAACCCCAGGTATAGAAGGACCCAATAATATACGTTACATTTATAATGGTATATTCTTATGGAATATTCATTAGATCATTTTTGAAGTTGTTAATATTATATTTATTATTTCAAAGTGTACACATTAAGCACGTTTGAAAAGTATTATAGTCTATAAAACATGTCTTATATGGTTTTCAAAAATTCAAAATGAAAACGCATCAATTATCTCAAAGCTGTATAGGGATTGTTAGCCAGGAGCGATGAATTCCATGTGAAATGAGACGGTACTTCAATCAATCGCTGGTTTAAATACTAAATATAGATCAGTGCCAAAGTGTAAGCGACAGGTCACTGTTTAGAAGTGTCACTTAGAGAAGAATATTTGTTGTCTAAAAATATCCCATCGTTATCCCTCTTAAAATAACTTCGGTATAATCATTTAGTTTATAATTTAAAAATATATAATGTATTTACCGATCGCAAATAGTAAGTAGTATTAACGGTGTTTTCACGTTTATGCGTATATAAATCACACGTACATTCAGTGGCAATACACAAACAAACTTTACTCCAGAACATTGGAGCAATACTTAACTGAAAAGACGAATACATTTTCCACAATACAAAAAAGATGCAATGTTTTTCTTACTCTGAATTAATTGAATTGTTACGGAAGTAAACAGCAAATTCAAATGACATTATTGCCTATTTTTCACACCAAATTTTCATCGTACGTATGTTTTTTAGTTTGAGAGAATAAAACGGTAAATTGTATATTTAAAGCGTTTTCACATTCATAAGATTATATCTTCTGCGGCGTCAAATATACGAACAAAACTTATGTTGAAAAGAAATGGACAGAAACACAAGAATCAATTGTTATTTTTTACAGTTTATCCAAATGGCTGAATCTCGGAACATAGAAAATATCGTTTTATTAATCACAACGTTTCATTAATCGAAAAAATAACATGCATATACTGCTAAAATAGCTTACGAGTGAAAATATTTGGAGCAATTCCTCACATCATATAGTGTGCATTTGTTAATCCAAATCTGAGTAAATAGTGAAGTGTTATTTTTAAGTGAAGAATGCCTTTAATAGTCGTGATAGTAATAACCCTAATGTAATTATTGATGTGCTAAACTTGCAGAAATCCGTAAAATAGTAAAAAGTGTTTGAAAATTGTTAATATGATATTTGACGGCCATATTTGAGCAATTGAAAAATAAAATTCCAATAACTTATACTTAATGCAAATTATAAGCAATACGTTTAGGGAAAATCCTACTACAATTATCAAGATATCGCACTAAAAAGTCTAATTAAGAAGTAAAGATATAGTATCAAAAATTCAACTTGATCTTTATTTGTTTCCATGTTGTTTAATATCATAAATGTAGACGGTCTGGTGAGCACCAATATTCAAATACAAGTTTGGTTGTGTTCGACTGAACATTTGTAATTAGATTTAGATGTAATTTAAATTGCCAGATGTGAATTTCGTGTCCATCACATAAATCATGGCAAATTCCGAATGGAAGAAGCCTCAACGTTGTAAATGGGTCACTAAGTCAGTAGATCAACCTTACATTTGAAAGTAGATATCCTACCGAAAACACAAAAGGTGCATTGGGTTGTGTACATATTTCCAGGCAACATGTTGACATATAGCACAATTCATCCATATATTCCATGGCGTTCATAAAATTTAGATAGATGTTAAGGTGTTAATTCTTGTAATTGGGAAGCACAATACCAATACATTTTCGAAATGTAATTTTGTAAATAGTCCGACCGATTGATAACACCTCCAAATTTCAGATGAACACAACGAAGAAGGCTGTTTGTGTGGTGTTCGTTTTCCGATTCGGCGGTACCGGAATAGTGGCTGTGTGTTAGAGTTTATGGACAGCTGGTTTCATTTGTCGTCAAATAGCTACCATTTATTACTTCGATGTCTAAAGAATGCTGTTTATATGCAAGTCTAGCCTGAATAGTAATCTGATAACCATCATTATCCGAACATTAGCAAATATGGTAACTCTGTTGTGTTTCAATATATTGTATTAAAGTGTGCCAACGTTGCCATGTATTGCAAATATCATCTACGGTATGGTCAGTATGTGAGTAAGCATGTACTTTGTAAAATAATTAACAGAAGCTGTTATAACGTATTCAATATTCGAAGAATTATAGCAGATTGGCACAGATTTATTTTAGGGCGACGTATATATTGATCACAATATGATATATTTGATTTGGCCATATGCACATGAAATCAACATTCATTATCAATTGATTTTTATAGATACTTTGACGTGAAAGAAACTTTATTATGGTGATATAATGTGGATTGATAAAACAATATTTATTACATTGACAAGTTTACTTATACATGTGGTCTCACTGAGAACTATATAGCGACAGCCTCACTTCTAGATTGTTACCAATAATACTTATCAAAAACTGTAATACTAGCTAGTCTGCAGGTAAATCGACAGGTCAACACCATTTAAGTCACCTAGTTAAAAAAAGATTCATAATATTTCAAAGAAGTAAGATAATACTTGTCGCTAGGAGGCTGAGAGAAGAAACAGACAGAGACTGAGTAAACAACTAGCAAAGTGAAAACTTCCTCAATCAGTACGTTCATTAGAACCTTGGCATGAACCCGTATATTCTGCTGTTCACCTTTTATGGTTATCATTTCTTAACTGAAATCCACTTTTTGAAGAATAACTGTTTGGAGAGATTTCCAGAAACCGTACCTGACTATTCTGCAAACAAGTAAATATCAATAATTCAACGCTTCCATCGTACATATTCTCATGTGTATACTTCTTAGTTTCGTATGCTTCTTTACTCATACATGCTGCTCGATTCAATATTAACCGCGTGTCACTGTAGTGAACGTTTACACAGTGACTAATACCGAAACATAATGTGATGTCAGGGACACTGACCCTGTCTGTGTTGTACACACACGGGTGCGTCGTCAATTCCCAGAAAGGATTAAATTAAAAGTAGACACATTGAATTGATTTCCAAACTTTCCCCCACGTGTTGCACCCAGTTCGATAAGTTTGTGTTTTTTTATTTAATAATCTTAATTAAATTTACAGTCTCGATCAGTACATTTGACTAAATGAACTGATCGAGAACCATAGCGATAGCGATTCTTATAATTGTTTGGCATCTTTGCCGGATATAATAAAAAAAGGTAGACTGTAGGTTAACTCGACAACATGCATTTAATCCAGAACAGACTTGATACACTTTTTTGAAGAATACCCCCGAGCCGCTTTGAATGTCTACTGTAATTAAACTGGCCATCAAATTCCCACTGGCCACAATTGTTTATCGACTCTGGTTGAAAGCTCTCCGTATCACTATAGCTTCCAGCTGTCCTTGCCAGGATTATACCGATCGTACATAAATTGTTCCACTCAGTTAACAATAGAAACTGCAGATGCAAATATTAATTAAGTATAATATGAATTTCCTTGCCTATAAAAGTATATATACATACAACACACTAAAACCCGTGTGCTTACAACTGAACTGGGAGCAGAATGTTTGCTTTGGACGGCCGCCCAGGTAGATCATCTTCTAGAGGAGGCAAGCCCGGCATCGCCTGGTGGTAATAAGTCTTGACCCAAAACCAATAAAACAGTTTTGTCGGAAAGTAGGCCATGCGATTATCTCCAAATATTTCGACTATAACGTCATGTCGACTCTTATAAAATAAAGTATATATAATAGGTTTTCGGCTGGTGTTGGTTGTATCGCTGATGCTTCCTTGGTTCGATAGTTATGTTCCTGTGAAGAACATTCCGTATTGAAATATTTTTGGTGTCGTTTATAATGTGACCGTTAGCAGTATTTTCGTTTTGAACAGATTCTAGTTCCGAAAATTTTGCATCCTGAGACTCTTCCGGGAAACTACTTTTCAAAGAGTGACTATTTTTGAAAGGAAATGAGATTTCCTTTGTATGGCAATCTTCTATTTCGTAACCATCAAATCACCATCGTACATGTTTATAGATAGAAAGTATTGAATTCAATATGTTTCTGTATGTTTCGTTGTATAGTTTTTATTGTTTTGATATTATCCCCTCATTGTGCCTAAGTCAAATGACTAATGCCGAAACGGAATATGATTTCAGGGACAGTGAACCTAAGCGGTTAAATTAAATGTACACACATTGTGGATTGATTTTTAAACTTTCTTTCACGTGTTGTACGTTATTCAGTTAGTGTGTTGTCGTGATGTGGACTTAGGAAACAATTTCACACAGATTAACGCGAGTTCGGTCCATACAGTTGGTTAAACTGAGTGAGAACTATACCGATAGCAATTCTCCTGAACTCTACTGAACAACATGCGACGTGTTTTAGGAAACACTACATCAACAAGAGGCTTTCTGTATATTGTTAAAGAATACCCCCAAGCCGCTTTGAAGGTGTACTGTAATTAAACTGGCTGTCAAATTCACGCGGATTGCAATTGATTATTTACTCTCGTTGTAATTTCTCTTCATCAATATATTTTCCCAATTTTTTTTTTGCCAGGATTATACCAGAAGTAGACAAGTTTTCAACAAGTTCACTGCAAGAAAACTGTAGATGCATTCATTAACTACGTTTCATTTGAATTCCCTTGTGTATGCGACGCCAACGAACTTCGACCCGGACAGGTGGGCTGTATGTAAGTACTAGAACTGTAATGTATAATTTTGATTGATGTATGGCTCATTGTTAGATCGGAATGTTATGGTTTTAAAATTGGTGTCGCTAGGTTTAACGTTACAGTATTAATTACCCATTCATATAAATTATGCACTCGCTATTCACGTTCCAAGGATGACTCACACCTGTACGTACATATCTAGTAAGGTAAAGGGATTATGAGTTGGTGATAGACCCAAGGACATAGTCATGGATAATTATTGACTTGAATACATCCATATTATTATGATATATGCCATCATCAACAGTGTCAATTTGTCAAAGAATCCATCAACACAGCATGACGCTACAGTATTACAATACCACTTTTTCTTTTACTCGTCTGTAGGTATAAATTGTCTATACCTATGTTATATATATATACATTAAAACACAACTGTACCTACACTATTTCTATATCAGAATATAGGCCTACGCGAACTGTTGTATTGTTTGCATTTACTTTATATGCTTAAGTCTAAGTCATACCTATCTAGCTTATGTTATTTTTTTATGTATTCCATACGACATTAGTTTCACTTGCAGTGGTCATTTTCTCTGATGAAGAAGATGACAATCCCGCTGACAGCTTAGAATAATCAAGAGTATCTGACGTCCTTACTGTGACCTTTTCTAAACCCGATCTTACATCTGACATTAAATGCAACAACACCATATGTTTGTTTACGTGCGGGATCTACATAATAAAATTTATCCAGACCAGTTGCTTATTAGAGATCAGTTACGTAGTAGATACTTACAGTCAATGTTGTTTCGCCCTTGGGCGAGGACTTGTTTGTGTAGATTTGCAGCTCTTATAGATTTATCCTGTTTCTTTCCGTACTGTGGAACTCGAGACAGTCGGAATTTGTTATGGTTGAGTGAAAATAGGTGCACAATTTATATAAAGTACTGTATTGATATGTTTATCAGTTGTTAAGCAGCACCGGTTTTGTCCTTATTTGTGGCTTTTTTTTTTATAAATTAAACACTATTGCTGATCTATATTGCAAAGCCAGGTTTTACCTTTTGCAGACGTAAATTTAAAATTACAATGAAAAAATGTCGAGCACAAACACGAAAGTGGAAGGTAAAAAGAACTGATTTGCAAGATAGTATGGAAAGAGCAAAGCGAAGGTTCGAATCTGCGGGAAGTAATGACTTCGAAAATTTTCTGCTGCCCTCTTTCCAAGTTTGCCTTTGCACTTTTGTGTTCGTGTTTATTTACTTTGGATCTGAGGGTTGAAAATTAAGAACGCTAAATCCAAGAAAAAGTTGGAGATATCAATAATTATTTCGCCCTTTTGAGTTTGTAACACCCAAGCAAAGGCCAGCATAAATAAATTAAGTTGGTGTCTTCACGGTTTTTGTCTTCATGTACACAATTCAAACCCGAAAGGCTACATTACGAAATTAATTTCGCGTTTTTGACCTGTGAGATACGATCAAGAAAAAGCTATAACGTGTAATATTGTGTTTTTACATCGAACAAAGGGGCAAAAAGGCAAAAATGTAGGCGCTCTGATGATAGTTTAAACGTTGAAAACACGAAAACAAGAAATTTAAGAGATAATTATTTGCAGCAGTTTCGAGTTTTTAATGCGCACTTTAGTTGCTTCTTCGTTGTACTTTCATGTTTTTTTTTATTTCCAATTTTCTTTGCAATTTTGGTTTGTACTTTCGTGATTTCGTAGACAGAGAAAACACTATGTTTATATCGGTCAAAACTGACAAAAACTGACCCGTTTGATTATATACATTAACTGGAGCCTAAAGGCCTGGAATGTGTCGTTTGACGTTCAAGAAGGTTAGGTGAGAGGATATTGCTGAAGTCGTTTTTTATTATCACCAGCCAATGGAGATTGATTACAAACATTGACAGTGATGTCCTTCAAATCGCAGGGTCTCGGATTTTGTGGATTTTTTAAATACAGAAAGTAATATGAACAGAACTTAACAGTAAGTTGAACAGTTGTATTGGAATAAATATATAGTTTGTGACTATTTGTAAGAGCATCGAGGCGCAAATATCAAGAAATAAAGCAAGTATTACTATAATGATACAGTCCTCTATACTGTGCCCCTGGTGATCCGCACCAATAGATGGTAGGCTCATTAAAATACCAAGGGTCTCAAAAGTATGGTTTGCCCCATGTATAGAACGACCCAATAATATACGTTACATATTTAATGGTAAATTCTTATGGAATATTCAATAGATCATTTTTGAAGTGTTCGATATCATATTTAGTATTGCAAAGTGTACACATTAAGCATGTTTGAAAAATATTATAGTGTATAAAACATGTCGTATATGATATGTAAAGCCTATATCAGGTATATAGACACATAAATTAGATTGTACTATATTAGCCTACATGTATATGTATTGTATGACTAGTTTGACGACTGGTCTACCTGGGTGTGGATAATCACAACCTGGCCCCTTTTTAACATGTGTCACCTAGGGTTACCAGTCCTTGTATACAGCTGTATATAGCTCTCACTATGCACAATTCTTCACTCTGTATAAGGTGGTTTGGTGTTCACCGCAACGTCAGTTTTTCAAATATATGTCGAGAGTATCAGATTTATTCGTCTTTGTTTTAGTTTCATTTTACCTGGATGGCTCAAGATTTACATTCATATACGTCTTATATGGGTTTTCAGAACTTCAAAAACAAAAAGCACCAAGATATCATTGTCATTAACATTTAAATCTTAGCCTCAAGCATAAATGTTTTCTGAAATATTAAATGACAAAGAAGCCACAAAGTGATTTATGGGTACCATACTTAAATATACCATCGTTCAGCGTGGAGAGGCATAGCAGGTGCAAGAACAAAATGCTACATATCTAATATCCAAATCAATTTGGAACAAATATACAGCTACCCGTGGATTAGTTTAATTCGTATATACTAAACTAATAGATATGTCTTACAATTATCTATTTTACAGTTGGTCAACATCATTATGCAATAAAACAACTATTTACATATATATGATAAGAAATGTAGAGATCCCCAAAAGGGGTAGTTCTATTGGGTTACTAGCGGAGTTTTCCCAAGGCCCCTAAAGTGTTTCAACAATTGATACAAGGTACTAAATGGAACTTAAACGTCCGTATATTCCATGTATATCGCTGAAGCTGTATGTTAAATAACAGAAGCGCAGTTTGAGGCCATTTTTAAACGAAATATTGATTTACCATCTTACGTATTCTGCAAAATAACAAAGGAAAGCCCTTACACAATTACGTCTATTAAGTACACATCCTCTCTCTATTGAAAGAGATCGTTACAAAAATATAAATGCTAAAGACAGGGTATATATACAAAGTAATATTGGAGAAGTAGAAGACGAAGAACACTTAATTCCGAGGTACTCTCTATACAACATATTTCATCAGTCCCTGAAGGCTAATCTTCCGTCGGAAATTAGGACTTGCAATTTGTTCCTCTGACTTAAAAACCTTATCCCTGAATACACAACAACAACATATTAGTATGTTCACAATTGTCTACAAAACGAAAACAAGTTGCTTGGGGTGTATAACTACTTTATAGCTCCATTTTTTGAGTATATACAACTTTCTTTGTATTGCCCAGTTCTGATATACAAGTATCACCTATTTTCGTAAGATACCACCACACGTCCTGTATGCTATCTAATCGACAGCTGGTACAGACATTTACTTTACTTTACTAATATATTATCGTTAATAATTAGCCCTGGCTGTTTTCATGGCTCTCATTTCTGATTTGTTTTCTTAATTATTCAATTATGAAAGTTCTTGTACCCGGCCTCTCGTGGGTTTTTTTGCACAATGATGCTATCTTATCTTATCAACGTATTTAAGAAAGCACGCGAACTGACTACTTCATTTACATTTTTGCTGATTTCAATGGAACAGACTTAGTGGTAGACGGGGAGGGTCGTTATTAGATTTTACCTTATACTAGTTCGTAGTGAAGTCATGAAAATAGTTTTATTCGTGACTGTACATTTAAGAAGACAGGCACTTACTCTCTTCCAGCAACATATTAAAGTAACATACGCTTTCAAAAGTTCTGAATTTTTCACTATCACAGAATCTAATGAAAAATTGATATTTTTCTCAAGAAGTACAAGTTAGAGGCTTTTAAATAGTTTCAACATCAAATTTGTAGGTCAAAGGAGAGTTTTTTTAATAACTAAAAACTAAAAACTGAATTTTCTGTCAGAATTTTTAATTGGAAATGTGTCAGTCTGCTGTTACAGCTCAGACACACTTTGATGTACCGACGTCACTCCTAGTCGACCGTGTTAGCCACACCCCTTACAAGGTTCAAACTGTTGGCTCGTTACAAACAAGGTCGTTCACCGCGGCTGGATCAAAGTCATTGCGAGCAAATATGGCCAGCCCTCCTTACGTTGAATTGAAATAACTGCTATATCTCTCCTGGTCCGTACAAGCTTTGAACCCAATGAATAATTTTTATTTTAACGTGACGGTTTTAATTTTTAAACAAGCATCAAATCTTGTAAAAATCAAGGCAAACGGAATTAGTTGAAAAATCCAAATTTGGGTGCGTTTGTGACTTTAAGCTTACTGGCTGGCATATTTCAATTTAACATTTCAGCTGCACGCAACGGAATAGGCTGGCAAGGTTGGCAGGTCATTCATTGTACCTTGCACATTAATTAGTACGAGCGATAGAAGCCTGCACCTCATTTTATCCTCATGCTAAGGAAGTGAAATGATATTATCGTGTGATTTTGTTTCTACATTTGTACCAGACTAACACTCCACTTGGCGCATTAAACATATGTATGTTCTCCCATGTGCTTAGGGGTCCGTTTCACAGCCGTCAAAGTACGGGACAAATTGCAGACCAGTTTAATATCCACTTGAGAATAATCAGGGATGTTTTGAAGTGCATGTTGGGATGGCAATTACACCAGTCTAGTCGGAATTTTCCCTCAGTGGAGTGTACTTAAGATTGTTTTAGGCTGATTACATTATTCTGCAGAAATGTGTTTTGAATTATATATGATAGATGTAGGTGGCAGTGTGGCTTTTTAATTAAAATTTTACGGCACTTCAAACCATGGCTGCTTTAAATGATAAATGGATATCAGTTTCAGTCTAATTGACTTTAGTCCTGAGCTAATATATAATTTCCGATAAAATCGTCCCCTGTATCTGCAGTTTGATGTGAACCAGTGGATAACGCTTCATGTTTCACTTTAACACGACAGAAAAAGACTGTGGCAGACGCCAATCAGATCAAAGTTCACAATAATAACCCAACCTATCCTGCTATTGCGTAACTCAAAAATATATCTTACTATCCAGGCCGAAACTAGTGTAAGAAACCAAAACTCAAAACACCTTAACGCTTCTACTTCTGTGTTACTACATATCCTCTTAAGGCGGAACTCTTAGTGATTTTCTGACATGAGTACTTTTAAAGTGATCGGAGAAATCGTTGAGGTCCCAGGTAACAAAATCCCGACCAAAACTAGCCATGATATTTATAAACAGTCTTAGCTCACACCTATGTAGGCACAACATTTTCAGATTCATTCATCTTCAGGAAAATGATGTATACCTCTTTGGTCACTGAGTATTTTGTGGCGGTTACAAACCTACCCCTGGAAAAAAAAAACTGTGTTAAAAGTATAATATTAAAAAAATGAAAATATACCGGTCAGAATTAACAACAATTTCGAACAAATATTATTTACGGGATTGAGCTTCTATGTTACCCCGACAAATTATATGGGTTTTGACTTCTGCCTGACCCCATGGAAATATTTACGGGATGAGGCTTCCATGTAACCCCGTTAAATTATATAGGTTTTGACTTCTGTGGTCACCCCGTGAAAATATTCACCGGGTGGGGCTTTTATGTAACCCCATACAATTATATGGGGTTTGAACTATGTGATGAACCCGTAAAACTATTTACGGAGTGAGGCTTCTAGGTTACAACGTGAAAGTATATGGGGTTGTATTATTCTTCAGTTATACCCCTTGGCAATATGGGATAGGACTTCTGGGTTGACTCCATGGAAATATGGTGTTACATTATTCTTCAGTTGATCCCATTGAAAATATGGAGTAGTACTTTTGGGTTTACCCCGTGAAAGTTTGGGTTATATTATTAGAGTAACCCTATACAAATATGGGGAAAAGTTTTATTCTTCAGGTTCACCAATAAAGTACAGCAAATACTCTGTTTATGTATACAGCATCACCATCAGTGTTGTGAAATCATCATGTTTATCCAACCCTCTGCACTGAGCTCTTTAGTGTCTGTCCATCTTGAGTTAGGTCAAAGAATAATGGCGATTATTTCCAAGAACCTACGGAGAGAGAAAATGTCGTAGTTCTTGGCTTGAAAAATGATGCTTTATAAATTGTAAGAACAAACCTCCCCGTAGCATACACTGCAGTCCTAGGATGTCCTTACTTTCATGCAAGCATTTAGAACATGCACATATATAAAACCATTTCGACTTCAAAAATATTTAATTTGTTACTCACTAAAGTCGAAGTAGAAAGTAACTGGACATGATCTTTCAATCTACAAAACAATCAGACGAGCCGTTATCCATATGTAACCCTAATGTGATTATATACAGTGTATGTTTTAAATTCAAAGATAATCTAGAAAAAAGTAAAAAAGTGAGTTTGGTAATTGTTAATATTATGGTTGATGGTCATTCCAAATAATGTTAGTTATTGAAAAAAGTCTATGTGGTCTTCTCCTTAATGCAGTTATATACATTACGTTTGGAGAAAAACATATCACAATTATCAAACTATCACACCGATACACCCAATTCATATGCAAAGGCATACTATTAAAATAAAGAATTGAACTGAAATTCAATTGGTTTCTCCGGCGCATATTCGTGACCATTGAATCCAAATAATTATAACATTTGGTAATAATAATGACAAATCCAGGTGTCAGTCAATTAATGCAACCATTCGGGGAAATATCCCACTTCAAAAATATTACATTGTTACTCCTCTGATTTCGGAGAAGAAAATTCGATCGAGCTGATACTTCTGCCATATGTAAAGCAAACACATCGGAGACTTCATCCTTCTCTCACCCTAATATGATGATAAATTCAGACAATTTAAAAAAAAAAAACAGTCAGTTAAACAGGTATTTGATAATTGTCAATACGATATGTAACAGATATGTTGAGACACATTCTGTATAATCTTCTCAATTATATGCCTTACTTTCAGAGAGAAACCTAATACAATTACATTTAAGTGGCTTGACATTTTGTGTTGTGTTAGAATCTGTTGGAATACACCGCCATCATAGAAGTGAAATACCCTTGAGCACGGCGTTAAACACCAACCAATCCATCAATCAATCATTGACATCCACTTAGCAGTCATAAAGGGTTGACTCTGAATTCATGTACATCTTTCAGTAGACAAAGGAGCTTTTAGTAAAATAGTACTTCTGAAATTGTGAGAAAAAGATATCAGCAAATATCAATACACACAAAGTAATAACAAGTTTTTAGATTTATTCAGGAGGAACTGCTATTTCCAGTCAATGTCCCAAGTCACCCGATAAAGTCACATGACTACCATAAATTAATTTGCAAAAAAAGAAGAATTATTAAGATGGCGACATTAAGTTCAATGGGTTGGTATAAATACTGTCATATGCAACATATCTAACACACGCGATTAAAATGTTGATCATTATTCTTAGAATTATCTCAGACTGAAACAAGTTTATTTTTCATACAGAGGAACATAGTTATTCAAATCAGATTTATTGAAATTGTTGATGTGAACATGAATTCTACAATCATTATTTATTCAATTTCTAAACTCCCCTTTATTTGAGAAAAGAACTATTACTGTGGTTGCATGTTGTGGGTTATAAATCAGTTCTTACAAGTCTTTCTCTAAAGTTTCAAATAGGTTGTCAAAGGGTGAATCCCATCTCAGAGATCTGCACGATAAACTTAAACGCAAAATTCGTGGTTTTGAGCAACAGACATTTGATGCGGCTGCGATTAGAGCTAGAGTTAAGTGTGCTCTCGAGGGTGAAGCATCCACAGAATATTTGTGTTCCCTTGAAAAGGCTAGGGGTGTAGAAAAAATCATTAGGAAAAAGAGAAACAAATGATTCGTTAGTTAGTTCAACAAATGACATGCTGGATGCAGCGAGTGAATTTTACAAGAAGTTATTCTCATCAAGAAATGTTGACAAGATAGAGCTGGCTAAGTTGTTACATTTGGGACATTCTAGGGGCTGTTTCCAATGTTTTCATTGGTTTCTTTGGCAGACCTGTACTGCTAAAGCGAGGTATGCGACAGGGCTGTCCACTTTCTCTATTGCTTTAAGTATTGGGCGCAGAAGTGCTCGGCTCAGCCGTCAGGGAATATAATATCCAGGGCGTTAAGCTGTCGTCATTGGAAGGACCAGTTAAAATTAGCCAATATGCTGATGACACTTGCTTGTTTATCGGATCCAATGCCGTTTTTGAAGAAATACAACCCGTACTTGATAGATAGTTACGAGAAAGCCTATGGAGCTAAAATTAATAAATCAAAATCAAAGGGACTGTTTTTGGGTCCGTGGAAAATTAGAACTGATAAACCGTTAGATATTGACTGGTCAAATACTTCAGTGAAAGTCCTTGACGTCGAACAGGGATCTGGTGACACTCCCAAAATAAATTGGGAGGCTAGAATATCTAAGGTGTCCTCCACGCTCTGTGAATGGGCAAAGCGGCCGCTTAGTCTTATTGGTCGTGTTATGGTCCTTAACCTCTTGGCCATGTCTAAACTTTGGTACGTGGGTATCGTATTTGACATGCCCAAGCAACAGCGGACTAAAAATTTTGGTCATAAACTTTTTGTGGTCCGGGAAGAAACCTAGGGTTTCAATGGCAACCTGTCATTTACCGAAGTCTGAAGGAGGGCTAGGGCTGGTAGATATACCCAACAAACTCGTCAGTCTAAAGTTAAAATTCCTGGGCGAACAGCTCATTAAGCGAGACAGATGGTCCAGTGTTGGTCGAGCTTTAATTAATAGGCGATTTAATCCTTAATCCTTGGGCCATATATTTCATTGCAAAGATCCCTGGCCCCTGATTGGACAGTCTGCACGGAAGCTTCCAACGTGGCTGAGGGACGTTGTTAAAAAGGTTTGTCTGCTCGAAAGAACTTGTGCGAAGCTTACATTTTGGGATCAGGTCTTGGAACAGCCGCTGTTTGACAATGATCACATCTTAGACTGGCGTGGGACACCTTTCAGACCTGGCGTTTTAGGTGCTAAAGGTATTCTACTGGTTTCTGACATAGTTGATATAAGTTGGAAGGCATTGGACGCAAGAGCGTTTTGTAGACAGTTGGGTCTGATCAAAAAGGCAGTAGACCCATTGTGGTTGAAATTGCCGGACCAGGGAGGTGAGTGTCCATTCTCAGTAATCGACCGTGTAATTACCGGTATTCCATCTAGAGTTTGGTACGGATGGCTTTGTGCCATGGAAAAAAGTTTTACCTGAAGCGCTTTTAAAATGGGTGACGGGTCCATCTAGCTGGGAGAATGTTTTTCATTCCATTTATGGCACCCCTGGTTTTAACAGGGATAAAATAATAGTTTGGCTCTTGCTGCATAGACAACTATGGGTAGGGACAAATTTAGTTCGTTATAATGTCACGGCTTCGGATGCTTGTCCCATGTGTAGTACAGCAACGGAATCTTTTGAACATTTGTTCCTAAACTGTTCATTTGCTAAGGATGTTTG
>JAVFBZ010171117.1:0-16429 GCA_032466195.1 Katharina tunicata | reverse complement strand
CGAAATGTTCATTTTTCGACCCCACCCATCTTTAAAGGCTTGTCATATTGATTGTACTGATTTGATTGAAATGAATTCTGGTTCAGAGGTTGTGAAAAGATTTCTCAAAGTTTTCTCACCAAACTTAAACTTCTGCATTGTTTAGTTTTTATTTTATGTATTGCAAACATGTGGTATCGTTTCTTTTGGACACTAGTTTATTAAACTTCACTCAAATTCTAAAAAAAACAACAACAACCAATTATTGTACCAAAATTTACCAAAATCATCCCCAACGGAAAATGACATACTAACCAAATTTAGTGCAACTGGAATTAGTGAATTTGTGTCTATATACTTTTATTATTTCCGTAAATTGACGCTTATTAAAGCGGAAGTGCCTGCAGGCCAGCTAGTGAAGGTATCACCTGGTTTCTAAAGTATATTCCTCACCACGTCACCCGGAAGGTATCTATGATGAATACAAACACACAGTTTGATTAGGCAATTAAGTTTCGAATGTATCAAACTGCACGGTGTATCCGTGTTCTTCGCTCGGGAAGAGTTATTTCAAAATGTTATTTCGTTCTTGTTTATGAACGGAAACAAATGCTGAACTTCGTCAATTTCGAGCTAGTGTGCATGTTTTCATTTCACGTAATTCAGTCTTAGTTACAAAGGTTGCAGAGGTCTGTTGTGTTCAAATATTGTAAAGTCTATTGGGATGAATGATTCGTCAATGTTACCTTGAAAAACAATTGTAATCATTTGAGTAATCAGAAGGAACTGATTTGTGTTTGCAAATGTAAAATGAATCCACCTGCTTGTGTTAAATGTAGCAGCCATCTCAAAACATGTTTTGCTTTATATTTAGTTTTGTGTTCCGTGGCTTATATGTTACCAAAACGTTTCAAAAGATTGCTATCTCACATAGGAGATATTCAAAAGCATGAGTGGGCGTATAAGGTCACGGGATGATTGACGTTTCGCATTAAACATTTTACCACTCATGCTATAAAAAGGAAGATATATGTAATCAGAAAAAATGTAGTTGTCTTGTGGAGCGTGAAAACCAGCGGAGAACTCAATGCCCGTTGTTCTCACCACGTCAAGATAAATTGGTCATGCCTGGAAATAAAGAGACAACATAATAAAGAGATACAGTCAGTTACAGGACGACATTGTTCATGCGCCTGCCAATAACGTTCATTTGTGCTTCGAAAACAAAATCATAAAACATTTCAGCAGGCCACTACTCCAAATTCTAAACTTGAACATTTTGTAATATTGTCGTTTTATAATGATCATCTGGTAAATTAAGCATATTAAACATACGAAACTGTTAAACTGTTGTTTTAATTGTAGCTGTGATTTATGGTTTCTAGTTGTAGTAACACGAATTTTTGCAACAAGCTATCTGAAGAGAATCAGAGCTGCTTGTTTATTTAATTGAAGTTAAGTAACCTACATATTTTTGAAATTTAAGAAACGGAAGACGCTGAAAAAATAACCGATATAAATGTTTGTAGCAGGAAAGTATTATTCCACGAGGCCTTGAGGAACATTTCTGAATACGCCATGCACATTTACGATTATCTGGTTATTTCTTTGTCTGCTGTTTACTCCTTACAAATTCGCCAAAGTTAACTATCACCTAAATAATGTTGCTTGACGATAAGCAAATTTAATATACAATAAGGAATTGTTAATGAAAAAAGTTGTGGTTTTCTTCCTTCGCTTTTTCTCGTTGAAGTCATATTGTGTTGTTATCAGGCGTTCGTCGTGTTGTTTTCCAGCACGACTTGCCGCAGGAAAGAAACACTCCTACGCGTCTTATCGGAAAGTAATGACCACCTTTGAAATTGAATTAAGTTTTTCTATTCTATTGAAATCTGAACCACTTTTAAACAAAGAAATCGACTGTAAGCGTTAAAGGGGACTGTCCTAGTTTAGTATCTTTGCAAAAAAGCACTGGAAAATATTTGTTACTAAATGTTATTAACATGTCCGCCGTCATTGCATCATCTTGGATAATAAGTATTACCAAAATTTATTGAAAAAGGGATGAAACCAAAAGTAAAAGCTGACAGAAAAAAACATTTTCACGTGAAAACAAGAATTTTGTCCATGCTTTTACCTTATAAGAATTACATACATGTATATCTCCTACTGCCAGTAGGAAATTAGCGCAACAAACCGAGAATAGTTATGTACACGAAATGTAGTTGTGTTTATGTCATTCCACAGCTCGTTTAGATTAAAAAAGTAACGCTTTTCTTAACCTAACAGTAAGTTACCTAACATTTTACAAAATGAAACACGCATACTATATACATGAAACTTTAAATTGAAGTTAACTAAATTAATAGATGATAGGAGACTAGACGTAGACATGAAACACTATACCCGGTAGAACATTACAACATGAACCTAAACAAAGAAATAACACATGCTGTAATGAAACCTCTTATTGCTGGACACCTCATTAATATAGACAGACAAGCGAATAGACTGGAATGTATACAGTGCTTATATTTGATTCAAGGTGGACTTAATTGACCTGTATGGACTTTATAGAGGAAAGACATGCAACATATATGTTTAATTCAGTCATAGACCGACACATATCCTAACACAGTCTGACGACAAATCACACTGTACTCGGTATATGACAATTGCACACACATCGGTTGAGACGCATTTCACTTTAAGTCAATATGCATTATTCAAATGTGCACTATATACAAGTGCGCGTGTTGAACGTTTCCCTAAAATTACTTGAAAATGCTGGGTGCAATAAAAATACCGTTAAGGGTGCTGGAAAACAATACACACTTAGGCTCCATTTAGAACAAAAGTCAAGAGAGTACACCGAAACACTCAACCGTGTAACACCCTGGTTTATTTATAGCAATTTCTAGCAATTCTAGCCCATTAATTAAAACTACTCCAAGTTCGAATACAATATTCTATGTACATTGAATTATAACTGGGAACTCAACTGAGCAAGTATTTGAGGGTGGGGGACACTATCCAAAAACACACACCAAAATATCATGTAACAACCAGAAGAATACAAAATGGGGTGTTTCATCACCCCAATAAATCTATACACTGGAATTGGACCTATAACCATAATTAAACCACAAAGATAGATTTATTTGAACTGATTGTCACGGATTCGATAGAATGTTTCTTTCTTTGAAGACTTCTATAGTATTTCAATTTCCATACATAACAGTCTTTCGTTGAATACATCAAGGGTATTTCTCGGGTAATTTGCATGCAGGAGCCGCCTGTACCCTTATGCTATCAGAGCTAAGAAGCACGAGGAAAATGCTTCTTTGTGGTGTTTTTTTCCTGTACCACCACGCCCTTGTCTGTTCCCAGTGTTGTTGCTGAGGGTGGTTTCCTTCGCCCGTTGCACCGGCTCGCCGTCATATGAGTGAAATATGGCGGAAAACCACAATCAAGCAATCAATCAATCGATCAATCAACCAAGAGTGTCAGTTATAGCAGATAACAGATTGTTTTTTTTTTTGTTTTTTTTTTAAAGATGACTAAGAATTTTTTTTTACTTCATTTAAAGGGAACCCAAGAAAGCGTTCAGTGAAATAAAATCAGTCGCGATTTTCTCATACGTCCATTTAATCACCATTTATCCATATGGTCAGATAAGACGATAGCGTGCCCAGTATACATAATGGACTTAAATGGTTTGAGTGCATTGTAGACATACAGTAATACAAAGCCAAATAAGATGCTCTGCATTGTTCCATCAGTGCTAATATTTTGCTCAGATATATATTTTTGTCAAGGGTCCAAGTTCGAGGTCATATCGTAGTCGGATCCAGGAGGTTCTTGTCGTATGTCATCTTAATGCAATTAGAAACAAGTTTTTCTCTTTGACTGGGGTTTTATGCCGTAGATTTTAGGTTATTTCAGTCATATAGAGGTGTGTCAGCCCCGTGGGCCAAGATAACCACACGAAATGACATAAGACACTACCGTAAATTTACAGGATGACAAACACACAAAATATTGACTTCCTGATGGCCCAGAGCATCAGGGCGTAGGAGGATCACTTCGAAACCAGATTGTAGTACTTAAGTGAGCTAGAAACCGAAGAATGCATTCGCGGTGCAAAACACAATTGCTGATTAAAAGATTTAAATGACTTTATGTTCTGTATTAATTTAATCATCATTGTGGATTGATTGATTGATTGATTGGTGTTTAACGCCTTGCTCAAGGGTATTTCAATTATATGCCGGCGTTGTATTACAACAGTAGACAGCAACTTTTAACACAACCAGGAAATGTGTAGTCACTTAAGTGTTTTTGCTGTTGGAGAGATAATGTTCCTCCAGTGCTAAGTATGACAGCATGAATATAATCTGGAAACATACTGCCCTTAGCCAAAGGGCTTCATCATTGTGGAGACGACCATCAATCACGCAGAAATAAACAAGCTCGTTTGTGGATATTCCGCGTTTAATTTTTCACATGGGACAAGTATAAATATTTCGATGGATATCAACTGACTTTAAACTCAATTAAACTGCAGAAATACAACCATGGAGCATTTGTGTTTCCATCATGCATGGACAGTTGTAACTGTAACTTGATCTGAGCAATCAAAAGTCTTCTAAAATTGTGAACTTAAATGGCCTAGCTATAGGCCAACATGAAAAAATAAAACTGAGAGATAAATAAAACATTTTACAGAATAAAAACAATAAATAAATAAAACCATGGACTTTTCAATAATTAACCTTATATCACATAAGCGCCCCAAAAATGAAATTTGTGTTATCACTGAATCACATGATTTGTACATATTTTTCTCAAAAAGTAAACGTTTATGAAATAACTTTGTACCTTTTCCGATGTCAGACCAACTATAGATCATTGGTTAGCTTTATTAGGGCAGGAAAACTGGATAGAACTCAGAGAACCCACGACCTTCCGCTGGTAGCTGGCAGACCAACCCACATACAGTCCCAACGAGCTGAGTGTTTCAACTTGTGAAATCAGAGGTTCAGGGATCTGTAGACTAGAGGCATACACTCTACAAATGTGGGCTCTAAAATAATCCGCCACGGATGCCTTAGAGACATTCTATTTATTTCCAACACAAATTGAAAATTCTGGCACATCTGGGCCACGTTTTGAAGTACCGACGTTACTACAAGTCAACAGTTATTAGCCCATCCCATAAGATTATAAGATTCAATGTGACTCGTTACATGCATATAAGGTCATTAACTGTGGCGGGATCAAAAACTTTGTTAATACATATGAAGAAAAATGGGCGTCTTACTTCAGCATGAATTTAATAAAACGTTTTTTTTTTTTAATTCAAAGTGACCGCTTTAGTTTATGAACAAAAATTGTAAACTTTTTCAAATCGAGGTGATTAGAATTTGTTGAACAATGCTGATGGTGGATGCGTTCTCTCCTATAAACAATTATTTAGTTCTTCAATTCCCAGAGACCGAATCTATTTCCGTTACTTCAAATATTTATTCCTTCGGTTTGGTCACATTCTCTCCTGTTTGCTACGAAGCCGTGCTGTAGCTGACATGTTCTCCCAATAGTAATCAATAATTAATAGGGACTTTACGGGAAATTTCGCCTAGCTGTCAAGTCTGACAAGGTTAGGCCCACAGCTGTTCGCGGTAAATCTCCACAAATAAACCGAACCGCGATAAGAATGTGCCACACACAAAGGATTAGACGAGACACTTACTTCATCAACTCAGTGCGTAAATGTGGGCAAACTTTTGTCCATCGTAGAGCAATATATATACTAAACAGAAAAATAAACCCGACAGCTACATTTTAGTAAATAATATACTTTGCACAGGTTTTCCAGCAGCAGATTCATTTAATTTTAAAACTGTATGTTTTGAGCTTCTGGGTCAATATCATGGGTAAGTTAGACACGGAGGGGTATATTGAAAAAAATGCAATTTTATGAAACCCGCTAATGGAACACCTTCATGTGGCAGCACACTGCCAGAATACACACGACATAGACTTACACACAGCATGGACGTTAACAGATAACAAGGTGCGAAGAACAATAACAATATATCACAGGGCATTCGCGCGAACTGGATCTGGAAATTAAAGCTTACCAAAATCGAGCACAGGCCGTTCAAAGAAATATTTCACATTTAGAACATGCAGATGTCCGTTTCAGGAATGATAAATCGACTGATTGATTGGTTTGTGTTAAACGCCGTACTAAATGGTATATCACTTACATGATGGTATGGCATTCCAACGTAAAGTAGTGACAATAACACAATTAAAAAAATGCAAAGGTCACCATTGAACACGTCGAAGCAATTTAGACTTATTATATATTATGCTTCATGGAGTCACACACAACTATGAACTTTTTGGTCACATTTTATCCTGTATTCACAGGTTTGTTTTTTAAATCTTCCCCTAATAGTATTGCCTAAACAGAAGTAAGCAAACCTTGGACTAAATATAGTTTTTTTAGCCATTATAAGGACTGAACTATAGTGAACTATTCTCAGCTCTTTGCGCACAAATTTTATAAACAAATATCGTAATAACTTGAAGTGTTTTTGCAAGGTTTATTTATGACAAGTGCATTCCAAGCAGTGTGTTAACTGAATTGCATTTTGAATGTAGCATACCGCTATTTACAAAAGGTAAACAAGATAGCGACATGCAGTATTACATTTATTTTGTAGCCAATAGAACAGCAAACGTGTGGCTTGAATTTGATCGACATTTAGCTGTATCGGTTTTTAATGTGTCTTGTCAAACATTAAAAGCCGATATTAAAAGACAAAGACAACTTTTTTCTAAAATAAACCCATCAAATTCTTCACTATTCTCTCACTATCTCTAGAATATTTGACTCCAGATATTAAAACACATAATAATTATTTCCGTCTTTAGAGGCAGTATGACTGCAAATTTGTAGCGCGTTACGAATATATATTCCTACTGGTCAAGATTATATCATGGCCATTGATATAATTGGTATGTTGAGTAATTTGGTATAAAGAGACAACAACATCTGCTAGACTAGATATGAATTGATTAAATGTGCTAAATAATAGAAAATACCACTTTGCCACTTCTTCGCCGCTTACAATAAAAACGATACGAAATTTGATCTTGATATTTAGCTGCCAGACACATCTTTGTTGTTTTCGTGTAAAATTAATAAAAATCTTGTAAACATGAAAATATCTTTAGCTTAGTAGAGATGGTTATATATTAACACACACAACAGGGTATTACATTGCTTTTGGTTTACAAACCTTGAACATTGCAATGATATGTTTATCACTGTGTATACTAAACTGTGATATACAGTGTATATATGGGCACATCGACGGCCTGACACGTGTCACATAAGTGAATAAACATAGATTAAGGTGTAAATCCCCAATCAATCAAACAGACGATTCGATTTGTTTGTTTTTTTAATTGGTGTTTAACGTCGTAACAGGCAATTCGAAGGAAAATGAGTAACAACAAGGGTTTGATTCAGTGCTGGATGAGTAAATCGACCACAGCATGTTGATGACGATTTTTATCAATCCACATCGATAGCTTCATTTCTTAGATTGTGTGGAGAACGAGTGCGTTACTCAATATATGGTTTAATGTCTGGATTTCAGTTATTATATTGTATTGTCCCGAGGCAAACCAACCGGCGTCATATTAAACAGCTTTCAGATCGTAAATTTATTATTTTCTCTTGATTATTTTGGACGCTTCCCAAGAATGCTAGGAAATAAATATTTAATCAGATTCTAACACATTATCTCTTCAGCGATTTATTAATTATACACCGCGATGGAATTTGTGCCCGAATATCAAAATATATATTACGACCATTCTTCCGTTATTCGATATTACGCATCAACAAATGTAGAAATCCTCGAATTGACTTTAATCCATCGTAACAAAAACTGCATAACTCGAGAAATCGCTAATACAAAACCTATTCTTTTTGTTTTGTAAACGCAATCATGCATTGAAAGACATTATAACTATTTTCCCGCGTTTAAATTGATATTGCTACTCGTTGATGTACAGCTACGAAGAGAGAAATAAAATATAATCAACATGTAATCTGGGAAATATCTTTAGTTTATGTCTACAATGTTTCTTCTAGCTTGAATACTGTAATGAAATAAACAATATCCTATTCTGCATTAATCACACTATTTTTTGTTTTGTTTTACATACGCAGCCTGTGTTTATTACGATCTGCTTGTTGTAAATGTATGATCAGGACTTGCCTGTTCGCCAATCCTTGTTTTGAAATAAAATAACGGTTTAAACTAAATTTATATTAATATTATAAGTTCATATTTCCGAAAGCAATAGACCCATTTTAGCAGAATTCATAAAGCAAACTTAGGCTTTAAAAGCATCTTTCAACACACTACACAATAAGAACTTCAGCATTATATATACCAATTTTTAATAATTATAATCATAATTGATTGTGTGTGGGTTATTAAGTGGCATTAAGTATAACTTTTTCAGACTATTTCATTGGCAATACTGTGCATTTCGGGCGCAATTCATCATACAACCTATGTTACAATGTATTCAATCTAGAAAAATTACGCTCATATTAAAAATAAATGATGGAAAATAATTGATGAAGAAGATAAAATGTTGTCCCAAACGCAAATTAGAACCGTAGCCAGGAAGTAATAATATACTATGTACTATTGCACTAAATGCAGCGATGGAGTGAATACAACAACAACAACTCAAAAATGATTGCGTTCAGAAATGCCTGCAGTAATGAAAGAGTAGGCTCGAAATACACTAATGAAATCTGTTCATCAGTGAATAGAATGTAACATAGGCTAAATAACGAAATAAACTCTATTCGAAAGTTGTATGTCAGAAATCAACAGGACATTCATGTAAGAAACTATAAGTAGAGAATATAATATTCTCTGCCATGGAAAACATAAGTGGCTGAATATACCTGAAACAGAATCCGTCTTAAAACTGTCCACTAAGGGTTATAAAAGTAATGTGGTGCCCCCACAAACAAACAAAGCATAGAGTATCTTACCTTGTCCATGGACGCACAGCTCTTGTTCCATCCTCGAAACTCGAACTTTTAATTTCGTATTTCCTTTGGCGCCTGTGTGGTCCGCCGGGCTTTGGCGACCCCAATCCCGTACGGAGAAAGTTCCACGGGATTGAGGCACGCTTGTGCCCTAAGGTCTGCCCGGAAGACAGCTTGGCGGGATCGCGAACACAGCCAAACAGAAAGCTCTCCACTTTTGGAGGAAAGACGTCTATCCAGAAAACACAGATACACTTGCCAAAATACGTCTAATTAGATAGCATAACTTTCCTCATTAAGTCACTAAGAATTTAGGATAGCCTCCTTGTTTTACTCCGAACACTGGTAGTATTTATTATAGTAAGACTAAAACAAAAGCCAAAAAAAAAATGGAATGATCATAAGTATCTTCTCACTTTCATAAAATAAATGCCTTAGCGGAAAACTCACTTTGCTGCTGCCATAAACACGTGAATATAGCTACATACAATGACCCTATACAGTTCCTATGCACAACAAACATTGATTCCTTCCTACGGTTATATGCCTAGTTAATCAACAGGTAACTGCGTAGAGATATGAAGCATCCAGAGCTTGGCAACTCTCAATGAAATATGCGTTGAAATCTGGAGAGACCACGTGCTGAATACTCTTCGGTAAAGCATTGAGAGCGTCGTGTCCCTGACAACGGTCCATTGATGCTAGGGGAGGTGTTCGTGTGTTTGGCCTGCTTTCAGTGCCCACTCTACGCCATCCATTCTCCATAGGATGGGAAAAGCTGCGTGTTTCCCTTCCGACCAAGCTTATAGTGGCAACTGTCAAACTACGATAGGATAGTTTATTTCTTTTACTCTTTTTTACATTTCTAATTATCGATTTGGATCACGGAGGGTGATTGTTAATGTGGATGTCATTGTTAACATGCTTCTGGTTATAATAATATCATCCCGGCATTGAAGACACTGCAGTTGGAGGCTTGGACTTTTATCGATTAATTTTACATAGAATTAGTGCGGTGATCGTTAAGTCAAAAGCGCGTCTATTATAGCGCAGTATAAACGACTGTTTTCGTTTGTGCGGAAGAGATAGATAGCTGGTCTTTGTTGCACTGGGACGGCAGACTGACGAGAACCAGTCCTATCCGATCGATTTGCTTCATTCACTGAGTAAACACATCCTGTCCCCACTTAAACTTGCCCTGACCTGAACCCTTCTACCCCGATAAACAACAACGCCAAAATATGTGGTGCATCTTGGGACCTTACAAAAAAACGAATGGTCATTTGCGTTTTGCATTTATCGGTGCTGCGCCTGCGCGAGTCAAAATGTTACCAGATGCAAAATACAGAAATACAAAACAACAAAAATACAACGAATGTAGGATAAAACTGAACTGTACCGTAGCAGAAATGAGCAATTTGTTCTAGAGTTGTTTATTTTATAAAAAATTTCAGGATAAAGGATCGCGAGGGGCCAACGAATCGTTATAATTTTCAAAGCTGCAGATTGATCAATTCGTCATGTTGAAGTAACTAGTTTGAGTTTTTGAAGCTGCAAACACATTGGATAACAAAGCGACATCAAAACAGTAACCTGTTGCCGACTTCACATCACCAGTTTGTAGCTGGTCTAATTTTACTTTTCAAAGAAAGAATGTCTTTCTTCTCCTTTTCTTCACTCTCCCAGCTTGGTTCGACGCATTTCCGCCTGATGGAACAAGGAACTGGTTGACAAACCATAAGTAAGGCTTGTCAACACCTTGACGTTTATCGGCCGAGACGACATCATCAAATTGGCACTTGACTTTTATTCCACACTAAATAATAGCCTTACCGCTCTCCCCAATGGCGGTGGGAATTTTTTTTCAAGTCAAGCGCTTTCATGACCCTTTTGCTATAGCCATAATCTTAGATAATTATAGCTCCGTATAGTTAACGGTATGCATCACCAAGGTCTTTGATCGGTTAAGTCCGTGGTTAGGCCTCATCAATCATAATGGTATTACTACCTCATCAAATTGTCTTTCGGGACATTTGATGACGAAAATTATCCAAACAAAATTGATATCCCATCATGTGGTCTCGAACTGATCGACACTGTCGGAGCTAAGATGTTGGTCATTATTTTACGTTTACGTCAACCGTTCTTCGGGAGTGCATCAAGGCCCAAAATGATTAGAAAAATAATGTATTTCTTAACGTTCAAGCTATAGAGATAACGCTGTTATTATTGATTGGTAGATATAGTAGTCTTGTTTACGTACATAATTGTTATGTACACCTGTATTAAATGAAATAAAAACAATTAATTGGAACAGGCTTCTTTGCGTGCAGATCTGATACAAAAATGTACAGTTTTTATCGTGTAATTGAGAGCCGTTTATATACTATATAGTGTCTGTCTAAACATGTGTCAATGGTTCAGCGTTGACATTTCTCTTAAAGGTACTATACCGCAGAATCTCGACCAAAACTCGACTGAAACGAATTAAACCGGGTTTTCTATATTAAATTATTAAAAAGTGATAATAAAGTTTGTAAAATCTATAATGCTACCCGCATTACAGATTTTACTTTATTATTATTTTAATACGGTATATCGCACATTCCCGAGATTGGTATTTTCTTAAAGCTTATAGGCCTACTTTGGGCCATACTAGAACAATATGGAAAACCCGGTTTAATTCGTTTCAGTCGATTTGGTATGTTAATGTAAATTTCTCGAAAAAAGTTGCTTTGAAATACTATCGAACAAAATGCTTCTCCAGCGTCCATATGACAATGATTTGTGTGAAATTAGATTTCGAAACGTTTTATATCTATGAACAACTTCAGTGGATCAGTTGTTTAAGTGTGGATACTACTTTAAATCCAATGAGAGTCCTGTTTTTTCCTTATATAATGTTGGAATTCGGTTTTTCATAACTTCAAGTATGTTTTCTTCAATAATTGTTGACCGATTGTGTTGAAGACAAAAACTTTCAATCATTGTCGCCTTTTATTTACCCAAGCACAGTTCATAGACTTTCTCGACATATTTCAGATTTATGAATAAGTAATTTTACTGCTCCGGCTGAAGCAAACGGGCAGAGAAAAGACGCGTAGGCAGTACACCGACAAAATAAAACCTTTTCGACAGAATCACTTAACTAGAATTCCTTCGACGATTAAATCTGACGTGTCTACATTGGTATTGGCATGTTCTCTGACTAGTAACATGACGTCACAACCGCCTACATGTGAAACTCATTGTCTGTCTTATGACTAATTACAATGCTTTATAAAGAGTTTAAGCATCTGTGAATTACATTTAGCAAAATGCCCACGCCAAACGTTGCTATTCGTGTAGAAATACAAACATATACGAAATACAATTTTACTGTCGCCTCATTCCAGTTGTTTTGGAACATATCTAAGCCCAATGTGTGGCAGAAACCAGCCGGAACGAGTATGGAAATAAACGACTAAATAGAGGGCACTCACGTGACTGCAAACACGAGGCCCCGGCGGCTTTCTGATGCCAATTTTTAAATAACCGGACAGAAGATGTTCTTGTTGAACTGTGGCAACATATTTCACGCATTTGGATGTTTACTCAATCTTTAACGTCACAATTTTGTTCGAGGCAATGAGTGATGGTGTTTGGATTACGATTATAATTGTAATGTTATATCATAATAAGATAAATTGGGTTCAACAATCAGTTAAAAAGACTATCAGTTAATATACAATGGGAGGTAAACATAGAAGGTCTTAAAAGCAAATTCTTCCAAGCTATTTTTCTCGTCAGTTGTAAGGTTGGGCTGATGGTTAAGGTCATTAAAAGGTGTAGGGCTAGATTTTGCGGGGTTACCCAACGTTTTAGCGTTACGGTGCTAAAACTAATTACGTACTTAAGGAATGTTCGCGTCGGCTAAACCGCTAAATTATGTCAACATTTCGGTGGAAATAATAACGTGGTGTGTTGCTGCTGCCACAAACGGCTCATACTATGTTTATCAGGTGCTCTTGGTGAAGACACCTGCCAGGGTCATAAGGGTATGAACTATTATATACGCCCACATTGTCAGGAATAAATACTACAATAGAAGTTTCAGCTTATCAAACTAGAACTTGTCCACCAACGCAACGTCCAATATAGATACAGTGTGGTGTATTGGAATGATGTTTATTTTAGGTAGGCCATTATTTCGGAGACAAACAGGGATGTCAACTCTCTCTTGCCCACCAGACCAAAACCATCATGAATTTGCATATTGCGTCATTTGGGATGTGGGGAAATTTGAGAATAAGTAAACAGCAACATAGGCATTCCACTTATTTACATCTATGTTGTGACGTAGGCCATTCGACCCACGCCAGCACGGCAAGTTGATGTGAAAATGCGTCATTTCACATGACATGACGTCAGTCATTGTTTTGCAAATGTTCACAAGTAACTAGGTTCTGACAAACAAAAACTTCCACGAATATTGACAGAATTTCATGTACTTGTCAATTGATAGACGTCGATTTTAGCCTTTGACATGATTTATTCGTCAGAAGTCATCAAATTGTGTATTCATTGGTAAAAATTGTGAAAGAGTTCAACTGAGACCATATAACGTGACGTCCAATACTGTTAGTTCCAGTACTGTGATACCTTTTTAGTAATATGTATATATTTTTGTGAAAAGTATTTACACTGGCACAGGGATATCAACTAATTAAAACCGTAAAATCATCTCATGTTCTGAATAAAAGCTCAGAGGCAAGTTTCCGGATAAACCTGAGTTGTTCTGGATAACCTATAGGTACATCTCGAGAAAAGGCAATACATGTATTAACATGCCAATTGTACAGATAATATGTGGCGAATATGTAACCCACATAGATAGTTAGGTAAGGGTTAAAATAAACACAACGTGAATGAATAATGTCTAGATCCTTGAACCTTTACCTGGTTCAAGGTTGAAATCCGATGGATACAATGTCTAATGATCCAATAAGCTTATCTCTCTAAGCGTTGCCGTTTGGTAACATAAACAAATTTACAAAACACAATAGTCTTACCCTGAACAGTAGGCAAATGTATGGAAGGAACTTGTTTAACATAAAACATTAACCGTATTTCGTTCCTTCTCTCTGTACAGTACATTTCCTTCACTTCGGCATGGCAAGCTTACACAAAAATATCCTCGAAGCCTCTGTGAGTTTACTTGACATTTTGTCTTTTCTTCTAGGCTTTAAAGGCGTTTAAAGAGAGTTTCATAAGTTCAAATCAATTCTCAGACGTTTAAAATTATTCTTTTTATCAGTTTACGAAAAAATTAAAACAAATTACAGAAGATGATTTGTTTGTTTTGATTTGATTGGGGTTTTACGCCATACTCAAGGTTATTTCACTTAGACGTATATGACGGCATGCCAGTCCAATCGGTCGAAAGAACCACTGTAAAAGACACTGGCAACGTACAAGACAAGACAAAACAGTTACATAACATGAACAAAACAGGACACCATAACAAATCGGCATCGCGTGCCCCTTAGCTCAGAGAGCACCAGGGCACAGGAGGCTCCAATCCAATCACCATCTCACAGAAGATGAAAAGTTGAGAGAAAACCTATGGTTGGAGTGTAATGACGAAACAAATGACGCGTACAATCTGCTGCTTTAACACATTAAACAAAATGTTTATATTAAAAAACTTCTACTAGACAATATTTTATTTGTTATATTAATATTTGAATCAACATTGTGCTATAAACACCAAATTGAGATCAAATAATTAACACAGAAAAGCGCTGACAACAGATGACAAAGGTCTCAGGACGCCAGAGCAAATTGAGAAAAGAAACTTCGTCCATTACCCGCTCTTCGAGAAAGATATGGTAGGGATGAGTCTGTTGTGATGAAAGAGTAAGGATCTTCGAAGGTATCTTTATTGCCGTTTGTTGGAACTGCATCTCCCTCGAATATTCGGTAGTGCTTGTATCTGTATGACATTGCCTAGCTATAAGGGTTACGGAAATAGACACAACAGAGTTCCGGCATCTGGCAACCGGTAATGTTCTCCAATGGGTTGACGTTATGAAATACGACATGGCAAGTGACAAAGAATCACATGGCAAGTCTCGAGAAGAAAAAAAACTGATCGTCTAATCGACACTAAAATAGTCCAATTATATTGTGTGCGCAAAAGCATTAGCCTTATCGAATCTTTTCAGAAAAAAACAAGCAAATTAAAATAATAACGATCGAATGACATGACACGAGACAAATTTCTTGAAGACCATGAACGTAAACTACATCCGCACTTATTGAAAGGCTTTAGTTCGGGTTTAAATTTACGAGTAACTTCACCAGATTTAAAATGAAAATTAATGCTTTCCGCCTTTGTTTCAGTTAGCCTTTAAAACGCGTTTATTAGCATTAAGGTGAAACATCTGTCTGCCACATGACTTATAAGAAGACTAAACAAACGGATAAAGTTCCAATAAGGATCTTCGTAGTACTCCGACTAACGACTTTCTACATTGAACAATGGCGTTGTTTTGATACTAGATCCATATGTTAAAGTTTGAAAGACTGTGCGTCTTTGCTTCAACCAAATTGTGTTCTCAATTGTTAGATAGGACTTGTCACCTTACTATATCGAGTTTGTTAATTTTCGTACCAATGCTGTTTTTGTTGAAAACAATCATTATAATAATATATATTTTTCTTTCGAGATCACAACAGCTGAATTTCCAGGAAAATCTTACAGAAGCACGTTGAAATATCCTTCCTAATGTGACTTCCGGTTTGCAGTCCCGAGTGGTCGTGATAGAAACTATAGTTAATGAAACCCAACACGCGATGTTACATTTTTGCATCAATGAGGTTTATTTAATATTCTCAGGAGTAGAATTGACAGGTCAAGAGTCCTTTGTCAGATAGAAAAGAAAAAGCAATATCAATCATTCAAGTTCGGCCAGAAAAAAGTCAGATAGCCGTAGAATGCACAGGCATAGGTCTCTCTTTTTTGGGGTGAGTCAAACCAGAGACGTTTTCAGGATCGGAATTACTTTTAACGGTAGGCCCTACACAAGGAGTTGTTAATTTTAATTGAAGTTCGATAAACTTGAACTTAGATTAAACATCGTTTCTCAAAGTGTTAAACCATACGTGGTTCGTCTCTCCCATCTAGGCTTGAGAACATTATCAGAATGAAAATTGAATTATACGGTGGTGAAGTCATTTGAACAGATATTGTAGTCAAATTGTACATAATATGTCATATATTTTGTCAACAGTCATCACACTGGCACAGGGATATCGACTAATTAAAGTGGATAAATTATCTCATGTTCTAGATCAATTCTCAGAGACAAG
>JAVFBZ010171105.1:26060-36732 GCA_032466195.1 Katharina tunicata | reverse complement strand
TAACGTTGTATCTTTGGGTACACCTCTCCTTTAAATGTGACGAAAATGTTTATTTATTTGATTAGTGTTTAACGCTGTATCTTTGGGTACACCTCTCCTTTAAATGTGACGAAAATGTTTATTTATTTGATTTGTGTTTAACGTTGTATCTTTGGGTACACTTCTCCTTTAAATATGACGAAAATATTTATTTTTTTGATTAGTGTTTAACGTTGTATCTTTGGGTACACTTCTCCTTTAAATATGACGAAAATGTTTATTTATTTGATTAGTGTTTAACGTTGTATCTTTGGGTACACTTCTCCTTTAAATACGACGAAAATGTTTATTTATTTGATTAGTGTTTAACGTTGTATCTTTGAGTACACTTCTCCTTTAAATATGACGAAAATGTTTATTTATTTGATTAGTGTTTGACGTTATATCTTTGGGTACACTTCTCCTTTAAACATGACGAATAGATTTATTTATTTATTTGATTAGTTTTCAACGTCGTATTTGAGGGTATTTCACTTAAATGCGTTGCCAATGTATGGTGGAAATCCGGGACGAATCGTCGTAAAAACCACACCGAGTTCCTCTCAGCCACAGGAAAACTTCAATTATATACATAAGTTGGACAGCGGGAATCAAACCTATTCCGGGAACAGTGAATGGAGGCCAACAGTCCAACGCCCAACCAGCTCGGCCACGGCACGGCCTTTGATAAAAAAGAAGAGATTTGTCATCAATTAATTGGAATGCACTCTCCGTATATGAATGAGATAAAAATGTCAAATAATTGACGCACTTTCGATTCTATACAGAAACTGAAACAATTCATAATCAAATAACCAGATAGTTTCTGGTTAATGAACTGGATTCTCCACCATATTATAGCATCGAGCACACATGAAATAATTAGAACAGAAATTTCAGGAAATGTAATTAACTCAAAGTAATACGCGAACTAAACATTTCATCAGCATTATAATCAACTCCTCTGTTTTCATCAGCATTATAATTAATTCCTCTGTTTTCATCTGCTTTATAACCAATTCCTCTGTTTTCATCAGCATTATAATAAATTCCTCTGTTTTCATCTGCTTTATAACCAATTCCTCTGTTTTCATCAGCATTATAATCAATTCTTCTGTTTTCATCAGCTTTATAATCAATTCTTCTGTTTTCATCAGCTTTATAGCCAAATTATCTGTTCTCATCAGCATTATAGACATTTGTTCTGTTTTCATCAGCATTATAGCCCATTATAAAATAGAGAATCAAATCAGTTTCCTATACCATCGAGCCTTTGACTCTAATGTATCGATTGACTGACCATCTTGTTTACCTAGAAATAGTTTTATCGGCTCAATAACAACTTTTTTGCTCTGTTTAATTTTAAGTAATTTCGTAGCAAAATTAAGTCGATTTATTCGCCAGCGCATTTTTTGCGGAAACATTACTATAAAAACAACAACAACAACAAGAAAGGCCTGTCATTACATTAGTGCTAGTATTCTTCTCAATCTAGAGAGAGGAACGAGCCTATTTTAGTATGCATTATATCCAACTACTCTGTTTTCTTCAGCTTTATAGTCAATTTTTCTGTTCTCATTAGCATTATAGACAACTCCTCTGATTTCATCAATTTTTCTTTATTTGTTTGATTCAATTACTTACAGAAGAAGTACGTTACTCTGTGACAAAGAATTATGTCGATGTGTGTAAAGTGTATCATACTTCTTCATCTAATTGCCTATAAACCTGCTACAGAAAAAAATGCAGGTCGACAACTCTCTGAAATCAATATAATTATTTTTTCGGTCTACTCATGTAACATCTGCATAAATATAGTGATTATAAACACACACACACGATAGAGTGCCACAGCAAATTGAATTTCCGTCTTGCAATCATTGTTTGAAGCGTACATCAGAGTAATCAAGTTGATAGCATTTACTTATATAGCCGATGGAAGGTCAACGCAAAATGACCAGGGACTTTTGTTAACCGTTTGGGTATGTACAATTCTTATATAAAGCTCTTAAATTGGTGGAATATATTTTTGTTTTTCCTTCATCGGAACACCAACTTGAACAGCATGATGCAGAGATGTGCGAGGGGTATGTAAGAAACTTTTCGGCTGCTGCGGAGGTCGGGTAGTTTTTTTTTTAGGGTTCCTTCCGTTTTTCCGGCAAATGCCCTTGATTACGAAGCTAAACACTAACCAAACAATAAAATAATAAATACCCGAACAAGAAATATTTACATTGTCTCCAGTAATGTTAGTTCGTATAATCATGATCTTCGTAAAACAGAACAAAATTCATCCGTAGCCAGCAAAACTATTTTCTTTTTATTTTGCTCAGTTTTACGCGTAAGTTAAAGGTACTATATCGAAGAATTTCGGTATGAAGCTTTATCATAGTTTTGTAAAATCCAATCACTTTTCTATTCATAAAACTGATTCACACTGGTTGTGAGAGAAAAGAAAAAATGCGGTATTTGGACGAGTTTCTTTGATATGCACAAATGACTTTTCGCGGCCGTCTTCCTCGTGAATATTTAACGCGAGTCACGAAACCGCCCCCGTATAAGATAGGGCTCATTAACCCTCGTGCATACATTAGACATCGTAAAGCGGGTCGCATTATAGATTTTACAAACTTTATTATTATCGCACATTTCGAGGTTGGTATTTTCGGAAAACTTATACTTTGGGCCATACTAGAAAAACAACAACAAAAAACACCGTTTAATTCGTTTTAGTAAATTTTTAGCCGAAATTCTGCGGTATAGTACCTTTAAATGCTTTTGTGCGTTTAAGGTAATACTCCGTAGGACAGGTTTTAACACTTTTTACAGAGCTATCTTAACCCCCAAAATATGCACTTTGTGACCATAAAAACACAAAAGCTTTTAACTTAAGTCAGTCTGTACTGTCAAGATATTGATTCATAATGATAACTGTATTAACGAATGTCGTGAAAGAGCTGTGCTATCTCCCTTACATTACTGTCAATTTTATGAGTTTTTCCACGTGTGACTGTGTAGCCTAATAACTCTTTTATAACCTGTCATCATGTGAATTTGTCAATAAGGTGATTTGCAAATATTTTCCCGCGATTGCTTCCTGTAATCGTCTGTTAGCCCATACCAATTAATCTGGTCCAAACAGATAGACTGTATCAAACAGTTTTAGCAAAAAGCAGACCTAAGTTTTCAAAATTGTTTCGTAATCTCGCGAAACAAAAATCTTCTTGTGGCGATTGGAATTGATTGGGGTTTACGCCGTACTTATGGTTATTTCACTCATATGTTGCCGTGTCAGCCAGGTAAAGGAAACCACCTCAAACGACGCTGGTAACACAGAAAACATCACAGTAAATTTACAAGACGAAAAACAAGACACTAGAGCAAATCCGTTTCCTGATGCCCCTTGGCTCAGAGATCACCAGGGCGCAGGAAGATATTCACGGTGCAATGATAAATTGTACAGAGGTACCACGTGCAAGGCATGGAGAGTCCATCGGTAGGGCCTTAGTCAAATAACCCTAAGTACGGTGTAACACCCTACTCAAACAAACACACGTTTAGTACAATATAAAAAAAGTAAATTGTTCAATAGAATTATAAGAAGCCCTCACGTTACTGCAACATCACGCGTCATTTTACGATAAAATAGACTCCCATAAATCATTGAGAGTTTGTATTTGAATCGTAATAAAATGAACCAAATTAAATCAAATAAACCAAACCAAATCAAATGAACCAAATTAAATCAAATAACCAAACGTTCACTAATGGCGTCGTGGTTATTTATTTTCGTTTTGTTTATTTTATTTAATGTGAGAACGAATGGGCCCCGGTTTAGCAGTGTGAGATATCAACATCGACAAACCCCAAAGATAAACCATTAAATCGTTACTTTCAGGATACTTAATATCAATGTGTGTTCGTAAAGACTTGTTTCCATCTAAATTTTCGTAATATCCCTAAGGAACGTACTGTTCTTAAAATCATTACCAATTCAACGCCAATTACTGTACAGACGATGATATTAAGCGGACATTAACTTTGTATAAGCCTTCTTATTTTATATTACAAACATCAACAACGACACATTATATTGCTGTCATATTAAGCGTTTTATCCAACAAGTGCAAATAATCAAACATTATTTGTGTTGAGTTTTAATTTGAAACAAAATAAAATTCCCGAACGTAGACTTAATTCCTTCGCACGGTGCGAATTGTAATAAACTAATAACGATCTCGGGGATTCCCCTTGCTTACTGTGCTTTGATTGGTCGAGATTATTTTGTCTAAATAAAATCCCGACATGTTTATTATACGAAGAGTCGGGCTTCTGTACCCTTTCCCGACGCCTAAAAAAACATTGTATATCGACTTTTCATAAAATTATATTAACGACGAGAGTAATGTTTTATTACGCGATCAGTTACCTACTCAAGTCAATTTAAGGAACCCTCATACCTAGCGATCAAACAACAAATTTACTACTTTTTTTTGTCGAACCGTATCATTTAGTCAATCTTTTTTTTCCAGCCACAATACGAGATTGGAACGCATTACCAGACAATATTCAACATATATCCGACCCTACCGAATTCAAAAATAAACTATTTAGTATAATAGGGCAAATATCCGCCGAAATGGTATTATAGTGGTGATCGGTTTAATAATATTTTCTTATGTCGACTTAGAAATGGGTGCAGTTCACTAAATGATGACTTATTTAATAATTTCCGGGTTGATTCCCCTGGGTGAATATGTGGCTTTGTTTTTGAAAATGCCGATCATTTTTTCCTACAATGCCCAAAATATACTCTATCGAGACTAAGACTATTTGACGAAATACGAATGTGCGGCTATACTAAAGATGTAACTACCTCACTATTGCTTTATGGTTCCAGCGAAATTTCTGCTACCAAGAATAGAGACACTGTTAATGCAACATGCAAATTTATTCAGTCATCCAAACGATTCGTTTAAGGTGTCTACCCAAGCTCGTGAACACTGACTGACCACCGATGTTTGTGATTATTTATTGTTATGTTGGTCGAAATCTTGAATATGTATACATATATGTGCTTGTTTTTATCTCTTTATTTATAAAATATATATGTCCTTTTAATATTTCAATTAAAATGCATGTACATTAGTAGAATAGCCATATTATTAACAGCAATATGACCTAAAGCACGTTCACAAGCTTTAATTTCAAACTTTACTAGAAGCTGTTAAACACATATTAATAATAAAAGTCGATTGTAATATATACTTAACCACCAGTGCTGATCAACTCAAGATATGAGAAATCAATCATATTTCTCATATTATTTTATGATTTAAATGTACACGATACAAGCCCTATGGCTTACTCAGTACAGTTTGATAGAAATAAAGTAAAACTAAAATTGACTCTAATGTAATGACAAGCTATCCTTGTTGTTGTTGTAGTAATGATTCTACAAAAAGTGCGTTGGAGAATAAATAGTCTTAATTTTACTACCAAATTATTTAAAATTAAACAAAGAAAAACAGTTGTTATTGGGCCAATTCAATATAAAGTCTGTAAAAGGCAGAAAACATAGATAAAACCGCGAAGCAGTACCATCCAAACACATGTTAACTTACTCGCTACAAAAAGCAAAGAGGGACAACTCTTTGTACATGTAGA
This sequence comes from Katharina tunicata, assembly GCA_032466195.1. NCBI lineage: Eukaryota > Metazoa > Mollusca > Polyplacophora > Chitonida > Mopaliidae > Katharina > Katharina tunicata. Next base: position 31,047 of record JAVFBZ010171105.1, on the reverse strand, counting down.
TGAACAACAGGACGACCAGTCAATACCTCAGAGACTCGACGATACAAAAGCTGGGGCAACACAATGTCCACTACCGGTATACCCACGGCATTGGTCCTATTCACATCACTCGTTATACACAAACATGAAAGCTGTAATCAATAAATAGAACAGCGTCTGTTGATCACATGGGTAATGTTCTGGTGTAGATGATCGGGAATATAATTATTATTATGTGCAAAGCCTAGACGGACTGTGCTATTATTCATGAACATTTTGTCTCCACGTGTACCTTCATTAAATGAATGAAAAATAACGCTATCTGGACTGCTGTTTTACATTGCAAATGGTCGCTAAATGTATTTATTGTCATTTATAAAATCTACAACATTCTCTCCAATTTAAGAAACATGTTTATTTCTTTGTTTTCTACCTTTCCTGAAATGAATGAATCTATTACTTGTGAAATGGAAACTGTGGACCATGTGTTTTAATTTATTTATTTGATCAGTGTTTAACCCCGTACTCAAGATTTGATCATGCACTCGCATGAAGCTTTTCCATTGCCGAACATAGATGCTAAAACAAAAACAAAAAAGAAACAAAAAGAGAGACAAAAACCTGTGAAAAAACACATCGCAGTCTCTGCGACAGACACCAGCACGAAAATAAACTTTCAAAACCTGATATCTGTTATGCTAATATATGTCAATAATTTTGACCACTGTGAAACACGTGGCTCTTATAGTGAATGCTTGTGAACTTATCGGCAATGTATAAAAGGGGAAGTATGTCTTAAACTGACAATAGTAACACAAGTCATTGTTGTCGCCCTTTATTTTGTCCCCGCTGTGGCCAAGATATTTGTATTGATTTGGGTTGACAAGCCCACAGGAGATGATCAAATAGTTTAAGGTACAGTTCTGAAGCTCACGCAGGACCTCATAGCAATCAGAAACATTGCTAAATGAGTTGTTTACACGGGGAGTACATTTGTTATAAAGAAGGTAAGTTGTCAGAGTTATATAATAAGTGAACAAACAGGGAATAAGATATGGTCAATGTTTAAAGCCAAACTGAAGCGATATAGATATATTGTACTCTTTAATAACATGTCATGTTTTTAGAAATTTTAACAGGGCCGGATTTATAAGGGGATAAAGGGCCCTCCTAACAGGGTCCCCCCCACCTCCACGCTCCGACTATGTGCTTCCTTTATAAAAAATTATAACCATGATTAAATTTTTATTATTATTAACAAGAATTAACATAATGGGTTTAGGGCATCACAAAAATTTATTTAACAATTGAATTAAGTTCGTTGAGGGGTCCCAAACGTGAAGTGACCCGGACCCCCAATGTTTGCAAGTTGCAGCATTCCAAATGGAGCTTGAACTACTTGAAGTGCAATAATAATAAAGTTACTTTCTAGTTTTGTGTGTGCATGAAATGGCCGCCTGCTCTCCCATACCGTCTAGTTTCTGATCGGACCTCAATCTGCACTCCATGGTATATAATCAAATATCCCCGTACATAGTATAAATCCATGATTGTCTATTGAGTGATATTTATTGGAATAGAAATAAACGAATTGACGAATGAATGAAAAATGGTTTGTAGGGCCTCATTGTAAAATATGTATATTTGTATAAATTTGTATAAAGAGTAATCACACTGGCACAGGGATATCGATTAATAGCCGATAAACAATCTCATGTTCTAGATAAAATCTCAGAGACAAGTTTCTAGATAGACCTGAATCTTACATGTATATTGTGAAGATAAATATGTGGCGAAAATGTAACACATATACATGTAGTTAGTAGGTATAGGTGATAATAAGCACAACCTGAAAAATGTATCATTTAGAGTAAGTAGTAAACCTGTCAGTCTACCAAATAAAGATTTGTTCTTCTTGTACGCTGTGATAGGTCTCTGTGATAGAGGCTTCATCATTTTAGGTACAAGGTTTTGATATTCCTGTATTAGGAGACTTGCAAACCTGGTGCTAGGCTGGTCGTATATATGTATATCTGGTTTGATTTTAATGTTCAAATGCTTTGAATTGAACGAATAAGTGATTTTACTGCTGAACAAACGGACAAACCAGTGGACAGATGACTAAAAGGATGGATTTATACTTAATCAAATGCTCGTCTTTTTGTTTATAGCCAACTCGCAATGTGTTTAAGAATGTTGAGGCGGCACGTGAAGCGAGTCGTGTTACTTATACTGCTGACTTATGCCGGCTACGTGACTGTCGTGGTTTGGAATCGCCAACAAACAGTCAAGCGGGTTAGGGAAGACGTGTTCTACAATAGGGTTCCGCCAGAGTTGGTTCAGCCGGTGGATATTACTGAATCGTTGAGAAGTCTGTGCCAAAAATTCAATCTTACACTGGAAAACCCACAGAACGGGTTAGGTAAGTTACTCTGAGAATCATAACATTAGTATTACTATGTGTTGCATATTTTCTGAAATGTTTATTAGTTAACAGTAGTTACACACCTCAGTTTAGAGTAGGGCTATTTTGAATAAGAGAAACTCCGAACAAGGAAGTAGATAATGTGTTTCGGCTTATTTATGCCATCATCACATGCAGTTAAACGTAATGAAAAAAGGCTGGCAGAATTTATGTAACACGGTGCTATCATAGTGTTAACTAAATCCGATCAAAGTTCACTCCACATCTGTAAGTATAGAAACAAGGTTTGGCACGTTCTAGATGACAAATACCACTATTCGTTTAAAGACCAAAAACAGTTCTTTTGAGGCTTTAATTCCATTATATTTGTGTTCTTTTGTTTGATGGCGGCTGCATAATTGCTCAAATTTTCACTCCAGCGATTAGCATAATCAATGGCATTGACATTGTACCGTAGTATATCATGCGTTACGCTCATGCAGATCGCCTATCAATACATACATTTACTACAAACTCATTCCATTATTGGGAAAAGTCACGTGGCCCGTGAAATCTCGCAACTTTGAGTCATTTACTAGCAAAACGATCTCGTGGGACTGATCATGTGATGCATTCTCGCGACCAAGTTCACGTAACTGGACTATGTATGATAAAACTGTGTCTCCACTTTACCAAGGAAGGGATATATGTCTCTGCAGCTAGTTGAAATACGAGACCTTCAGAAGTAAAAAAAAACTGTTAGGGAATTTTCTCATCTCTTTACGAGTTCGATATTCGTATACGGAGAAGAAATCCCACCGCCTTTAAAAAGGTGGTCTTCAGCTTAACGGTAGGAGTTAGTCACAAGTTGCGTTTTCCAACCCCGTTAATATCTCTTATGACTCCGTCGTGAGGCTTCAAATAATAAAGAAACGTATGTCATATTGAGAAAAACCAACAAACCCCAAATCACACAAACAAACAAACAAACAAACAAACTAACAGACCAATCCGACTATCAGTTGTGTGTGAAATTCTCTCGCTGCTGTCATTCTTTGTCATTCCATGCTGATTTGAATTTACCAGATAACCATCATTTTTCTTTCTTAGGGCCTAGAATTTATTCACCACCTAATAATTTGCATTCACCAGGTCACCAATTAGACTTTTTAATTGTAAGCCTGAAAATTAGTTCCAAACGGAAATGCCGTGTGACTTGAAATAATAAAGTAGTATAATAATACTCACCGTTTTGGTTCAAAGGCAGCAAAGCAAGTCTAGCATAATCAGTGGCTTGGTCATTGATCTAATGCATGGTCGTTGGCGCTTCCTTTTAAGAATCGAGCTTTATTAACGATATGGTTAAGACAATTTCATTTACAGGCTGATTTCAAACGGAACATTTAATTATGCAAATATAAAAAAACTGCACAATACATCACATAGCCAATTATGGTTATAATATTTACAAAAGGCAACGCAAAAATATATTTTAGCTATTTAGTTAATCTGTTCTCTTCTTTGAATTTCCAGGAGAATTTGGAAAAGGCGTAAAAATACAGAAATTAGATTTACCCGAGGAGGAAAGAAAGGAATGGGAGAGAGGCTATAACTACGCTGGTTACAATATGTTCATCAGCGACAGAATAGCTTTGAGGAGAAGGTTGCGAGATAATGTCAATCCCATGTGAGCAATCAAATAATATTATGAAATATTTTTTTACAGATCTTTTATTTTAGAGTTACAGCAGTGAACCCATCAGATTGAATTGTTCGAATTAAACAAACTTTTACGAATATCGCATTATGATTGTATGTGAAGAAATATTTCGTAGTAAAGTGTGGTACATTGTAGTATTCAACTATCACATGACAATATTTGCAAGAGTTGATTTCAATGTTATTCAATCGGCTGTTGGTGATATCTGTAGGAGTTTTTGGTTGTTTAATGCTCGAATGATGATATATACAGGGTTCGATTTTTTTTTGTTACTTGAATAGCGATGGCGATATATGTAAGTTTTTATTGAACGAAATAAGATAATTATAATGACTATGTTACTTAACTAGCGGTTGATATCTTTAAGGCTTGATTTGTAAGTTAGTTAACCAATGGTTGGATATCTATCGGGGTAGATTTGTAAGTTAGTTTACCAATGGTTGGATATCTATCGGGGTAGATTTGTAAGTTAGTTAACCAATGGTTGGATATCTATCGAGGTAGATTTGTAAGTTAGTTAACCAATGGTTGGATATCTATCGGGGTAGATTTGTAAGTTAGTTAACCAATGGTTGGATATCTATCGGGGTAGATTTGTAAGTCAGTTAACCAATGGTTGGATATCTATCGGGGTAGATTTGTAAGTTAGTTAACCAATGGTTGGGTATCTATCGGGGTAGATTTGTAAGTTAGTTAACCAATGGTTGGATATCTATCGGGGTAGATTTGTAAGTTAGTTAACCAATGGTTGCATATCTATCGGGGTAGATTTGTAAGTCAGTTAACCAATGGTTGGATATCTATCGGGGTAGATTTGTAAGTCAGTTAACCAATGGTTGGATATCTATCGGGGTAGATTTGTAAGTTAGTTAACCAATGGTTGG
>JAVFBZ010171105.1:0-25960 GCA_032466195.1 Katharina tunicata | reverse complement strand
CAGTTAACCAATGGTTGGATATCTATCGGGGTAGATTTGTAAGTTAGTTAACCAATGGTTGGATATCTATCGGGGTAAGGCTTGATTTGTAAGTTAGTTAGCCAATGGTTGGATATCTATCGGGGTAAATTTTTTTGCTTACTTCACCGTTCTCAAAATATAAAGGATTCTTAAATGTTTATGTCCTAACTGTTATCACATATATTATCAATCGTGTTATCTGAAGACTGTCAATAGTTCACGTTCTAAGACAGACGTAGAATAGATTCTATTTTATATTGATATATTATACGAGTGTTAAAGTTGTAAGTGCATTAAGTAGTGCAAATAGCCTTTTTATTTGTTTAACGCGCACGCTTTGCGTTTTTTTCGCAACAATATTGACAACAGATGTACTTCAATTCTTTTAATTTAAATTGCACTTTAATTTGCAGTACAACTAAAATCAGCTTTTTAGTTGAATGCAGTGTAAATATGAACTTAATTTCATAACACCCGATTTTAGCTCTCAAAGAATTGACACCATCGGAAACGTTATAGTTATAGTGCGCTAAGAAAAACTTGAAACTAAAACTTAAATAAAAACTAAATCTAAATAACGAGTTTCTTTGAGACACAATCCCCTGGTTGCGTTATAAATTTTTGCTGGCATAAATTAACACAAATCACCTGTACAAGATGTCCGGGGATACTTTGTTATTTCAATATTTAAGCAGCTTTTACAATACACCAATTACTGCAAACAATACTGTTCTTTTTCCCTTTAGGTGTAAAAACGTAACGTATTCACCAAACCTGCCTCAAGCGAGCATTATCATTCCTTACCACAAGGAGGCGCTGTCAGCACTAATGCGCACTGTAATGAGTGCCCTAGATAGATCCCCAGGCCATCTACTCAAAGAGATCATTCTGGTGGATGACTTTTCACAAACAGGTAAACATGGGATCAGGAATGGAAGAATTAGAAGGCTAATTTCTTACAATATGATTTATCTAAGTACTTAAATCCATTTGTTTTCTACAGAAGATTTGTTGTTGATCTCGTTTTGGTTGACTGTGGAAAAAACCCGCAAGCCCTACACCAACCCACTGGCAGCTAAACGGTTGAAATTATCGTCATGATTTATTGAACTGGTTTAAAGTCCGTTAACTAATTGTCATCATCGGTTTCGTTCTCACACATCCCTTACTTATAATTGGATCTTTGACAGTGGACGAACGGTTGGTCATGTACCCTGACTCTTTGAACTAAGGGCTGTCAGGAAGCCGATTTGTTATGGTGTCCTGAGTTTTATCAAGTAAATGTACTGTTTTGTATTCAGTTTTACCAGTGTCGTTTAATTTGGTGGGTTGGCACGCCGTCATATGAGTGAAATAACATAAAGTACCGCGTAAAACCCCAATCAATCAATCAATCAATCAATCAATCAATCAATCAATCAATCAACAGTGCAAGGCAATCGGTGATTGTCAGACTTCTGAGATTCTCCCCTCACGCTGTAAGCTAACATTGTTTGTAGAAGTGAGACAAACAAAACCTGGTTTGTTTATCATGGAATACTTATATATATCATTATGATCCTTCCTTAGATCTTTTGTTGGGCCCTCTTGATGAGTTCTTGTCTCTGCTTCCTAAAGTGACAGTTATCCGTAACACGGAGAGAGAAGGCCTCATGAGAACCCGGATGAAGGGGATCATGGCTGCCACAGCTCCAGTGGTCGTCATCAAGGACGCTCATACCGAGTATTATCAAGGTAAAAGTTCCCAAATAGCTTTGACCTCCAATCCCTTTTTGCGTTTGAACAATGTCAAAAATGTTCTATAAAACAGATTGAATTATTTTTGTTGTGGTGTGTAGTTTTGTGTTTTCATTTCAGGACATTTACAATAGACAAATATAGTGTAATTTTGAAAAACCATGACACAGTAGTTCAGCATTTATTATGCCATCATCAGGAGATGCAGAATAAGTGCTGGAATATTGATTCAAACTAATGTTATCAGTTTTTGGAATTACACTATTTGTTTACTATGTTTAACCCTTCAATGGAAATACGGGCTTTTGAATATTCACAATCTTTGAGAATATAATGCAGATTTACCTAGACTTAATTAAATAAACTACATTGTAAAACTCTAGTTTTCAGAGCGAAAACAATCAGCTGAATAGAGAACAGAGTTCTGTAACGTAATTAGCATACCACATTTGCATTATCAGTAGAAGTGTTGCGCTCTGTTGTAATTTTTTCCCAAGTAAGGACTCCTTTGAAATCGGATTTTGTTTGCATTTTTTGAATTTTCAATCGCACTTTCTGACATTATATACATTGCACTGTTCATATTAACTCGGAGTCAGTGGTAAAACTTTCTTTTTTGTCATGACTGATTTTGCTTTTGCGTTTAACTATTGTAATTAATCTATGGACTCCAGTTTGAAATACAATTATACATATTGAAATTTGTCTCTGAGAATTTATCTAGAGCATGAGATGATTTATCGGTTTTAATTAGTCGATATCCCTGCGCATATGTGATTACTCTTGGCACTTTTTTTAAATTATATATGCCAGTACCAGATCATCAGAATAACCCAAAACAACAAACACATCTAGATAAAAAAAGACACTTTTCAGATTCCCTGTGTCAGTGTTTACAGTAGAGAAAGATTCGCAGCCTTTACCTGGATACAAATTCGCTAGTTCTACCTTGACCCTCTGTGGCTCAGCCGTTAGAGCGCTGGCTCTGCTAGCCAGAAATCCGAGTTCGAATCCTGGTGGAGGCAGGCAAAATTTCCTTTTTCTACATGTATACAAAAAATATATATGCCAGTACCAGACCCTGAGAATAACCCAAAACAACAAACACGTCTGTGGGTAATATCTGGATAAAAAAATACACTATTTCAGTGTCCATGTGTCAGTGCTTACTGTAGAGAAAGATTTGCAACCTTTACCGTGAACACCTGTAGCTCAGTCGGTTAAAGCGCTGGCCCTGCTAGCCAGAGACCCCAGTTTGAATCCCGGTTGAGGCAAGCAAAATTTTCTTTCTCTACATTTATACAAAAAAAATAATATATATATAAACCAGAGTTCGAATCCCGGTGGAGGCCAGCAACATTTACATTTATAAAAAATATATTTTTGTCAAGAGTAATCACACTGGCACTGGGATATCGCCTAATTAAAGTCCATAAATTATCTCATGTTCTAGATCAGTTCTCATTGACAAGTTTCTAGATTGACCTGAATCTCGAGTTGTTCTGGACAACCTAAAGGCGCATCTCTAGAAAAGGCAATACATGTAGCATGTAAATTGTGAAGATAAATATGTGGCGAATATGTAACACACACATATATATTAGGTATGGGTTAAAATAAGCACAACCTGAAAAATGTATCGTTTAGAGTTAGTAGTAAACCCATTAGTCTACCAAATGAAGATGAGGGCAGTTGAGGGTTATCTGACACAGAAGGGAGTTTTGTCTTAACCAAGAGGTCCTTGAGAGATATAACTATCTATTTATTGTCCGTGAAGATGTATTATGTCAAACTGTTTTCCTAACCGGTTTTTGTGCTTGTTTTTCAGGTTGGCTTGAGCCTTTACTGACGACTATTGTAGCAAACAGAAGCACTATTGCCATGTCACATGTTCACTTTATGAACAAAGATAACTTTGCGGTGCAAGCGACAGAACTTTTATATGTGCATATTTTTGATTTGATCCTATGGCAAGGAGTCTACAAAGCGCAGGACACCAGAAAAAGTCCAATCGAACCTATAATGTAAGCTACATTTTATATAAATTAAGAAACACTGGGAACGTTATATGTAAATGTAGGAATGGTTTAGTCAGACTCTGTAGGACGTGTTATGGTGTAAGTGGTACTGTTATTGTTATGCTAAAATCTGAGAATCTGAGTCAAGGCTCCGTTTAATTTGAATTGGACCACAGGCCTACCATTGTAAAATGGTGAATCAAGCCAGTCCACCTTTCGTCATGTCTGTGTCTGATGTATTGACTTCCAATTATCAGTGTTGAAATCAACGCTACATGCAGTTGAGTTGACCGATTGATAGAGTGTGTTGCTATTTCGCCTGTTCTCTCTGATTTTGTCATACAGGGGGCAATCACAGTTTCAAGGCTGTGTGTAGACGGTTACTATATAAGAGCGGTGATTGGGTGATTTTTACAAGATTTCCTCAAGTTTCCGGTATGCTGTTGCCTCCTAGTTGACCCCCCAACCAAAAACGACCTCTCTCACCCCTCCTCCCCGCAAAATAAAATAACAAAAAAACTCCTCAAAAACAGCATAAAAACAAAACCCCCGACAAACTATAATGGTTTTAGAGATACCTAATCTGTGCTTTACAGTATAATTTTACTGAGGCCTAAAATGTAATTGATTCTATATCATTATCGAATATATCAGCAACACTGACTTGAAAACCAATAATATAGCCTGTTCTTTTAACGTAGTCACTACACAAATAACTGTACGTGTATCACCTATGTTATATTTTTCTTATTAACTCTAGCTTAATTAATATTTAACTAGGAATTTGGAAGCCAGCCAGGTAGTTCTATTATCACCTGTCCCCACTTTATTAAGTTGAACATTGGGACCGTCTACTCGATTATATTGAAGTATTTTTATCGCACAGCTTTCGGATTAATATCAAATGTTGATAATCAACTTTTTGTTTTATTACAAAGTTTGACGACTCAGGTCACATGATTAATAATCATACTGATTTATTTGGAGACAGCATATCAGTGTATACCCAAAGTTTGAAAGTTTGATAGTCAAACTGCTGTGATTGGACCCTTTTGATTTAATATTGATATTGATATATATAACACAGTGTGAATACTCTTGACAAAGATATATATAACACAGAGGTTTGGCCAATACCTCATGTGTGATACTGCACATGATATATCATCTGACAGTTAAGTTAAGTGTGGTCTATACCAAAAGTTTGGTAATCAACCAGATCCAGCTATGTATACGATTCTATGCCCAATCAGTGCATGCTTTATGTGCCAATAGCAACACTTTTAAACATTCGACATTCTAAAGTAAGCAACAGGGGTATTCAAATTCGTGGTAACGTTATACCATGTGCTAAAGATATGACCTAAGCATTATTATTAATAACTTCTAATGATTGTTTTCATTGTCCGTACTTATCAACGACAGGTCACCAGCTATGCTAGGTACAGAGTTCGCCGTGGACCGAGATTTCTTCCTTCGGCTAGGAGGTTATGACCCAGGAATGCAGGTGTGGGGAGGAGAAGAAATGGAACTCTCTTTCAAGGTCAAAACAATTTTTCTCAAATTCCTTAATTCTTCTGAATATGTCAAAATAAATCTTGAAACTGTGGGCATATCTTCAATGAGAATTCTCCGTCAAAATAAATCTTGAAACTGTGGGCATATCTTCAATGAGAATTCTCCGTCAAAATAAATCTTGAAACTGTGGGCATATCTTCAATGAGAATTCTCCGTATCGAACATCGCGTCGGCCACATATATCTGGAAATGTCGCCAAATCTCCAATGTTTTGTGTAGTTTTCGCTCTGAGGCAACGACTCGCTCTGGGCGATCAATTCGTTTTATAAACATCAAACTTATACAAGGAGCTTTTCGAGTTTAGTCGCTATATTCTTCGGCAAATGAGATACTTGAGGTAAATGCTCTCAAATAGAATGTATTTGCGAGTTTAGTGGGTGGAACTGAACTGGATAACACTGCATTGGACGAGTGATAAATGGCGAATGAAAACTCGAAATAACGCATTTGTACCCCGTTCCTTTCTGTATCGTAAGGCCAGAATACATGGCAGGGATATTACGTTGCCAAATTCATCATCATTTGTAATTGTACAATTGTAACCCTGCGTTTTTCTGGAATATCTCGTGTTTAAACCAATCTCGGGTCTCGCTCGATGTTATTGCAAACTACCATTGTCAAAAGTGTACGACTGCTATAAATGTTAAAAAAGTTTATTTTAGAAGTAAGAGAGCTCAGCGGTTATCATTATCAATCATTATAATACAATCTGTTTGAGAGGTGGACATTATAAACGGACATTCATTGGTTGCAGTAGGCAACATTAATAAATTGTATTATTATTAAAATGTTTACAAATGAACATATGGTTGTAAATTTCACTGGTCACAAATGAACAATGGTCATAAAACCTTTGTATTCAACGCCTTATATCTTTCCCTATATGTACAAGAGAATTGGCTTACTGCCATACTTTAAAGGTCGTTGGAGATGAGATCTTTAACTTTTAAAATATAGAAGTTTTAACTCTTTTATAAAACACAATTATTAAACCAACAAATTACGTCAACAAATTTCAGTCACGCCTATTTTTTTTGGAAGGAATTTGTCAGTGATTCTAGTTTAAGCTGCGACAAATAAATCTGCATACCAAAATCCCATAAAAGATAGAAATACTCAGATTGCTAGAAGGATATACTGCATTTGGATCACTGACTTATGCAGATACGGAAAATCGTCCTGAAATAGCCGAAGCTGTCAGGCCAGATGTTACAATTGAAAGCACATGCTTACCCTAACACCTAACCCTAAGTCCTTTTTACAGATTGATTAATTTTTAACTTATCCTAACCCTAACACCTAACCCTAAGTCCTTTCTGCAGATTGATTAATTTTTAACTTTGAAAATTTTCAGTTGTTGTTGTAAGTCATTAAATCACCGACAAAACTACAAGACCTGTCGTTCGTTGCACTGTAAGCAAACCATTCCACTGGCTGCCCAACCTCATTTCGTCATTTTTCCAAATAAGGAGATATGCACGGATAACACTTACGATCATATGCTAAGGCCCGTCACTACTCTCCGCCTATCAAACCCCGAGGCTTATTAATGTACCAATTGCCTCCAGTCACAATTCGGGTTTGTCGCCCTTTTTTGGCTTTGGTCTTATGTGCTTAGCGCATTGAATCATTTCAAAGTTAGCTCTTCATCGTCTATTGTAAAATTGTAGGACAGTTTTATGTCACGCTGCAATACAGTGCCGTGGCCAATTTTGTAGACGTCATTTAGTGAACTGCGTCGGTCAATTATTCTTCCAATCGGGTGGAAATTGGTGTGGACACAGTATAATGATCAGCGCGTTGTTATGTATGAACTATTAAGGGTTGTTATGTATGAACTATTAAGAATTGTTATGTATGAACTATTAAGGGTTGTTATGTACCAACTATTTAGGGTTGTTATGTATGAACTATTAAGCGTTGTTATGTATGAAATATTAAGTTTTGCTATGTATGAACTATTAAGCGTTGTTATGTATGAACTATTAGGGTTGTTATGTATGAACTATTAAGGGTTGTTATGTATGAGCTATTAAGCGTTGCTATGTAGAAACTATTAAGCGTTGCTGTGTTTGAACTATTAAGGATAAAAAGTGTTATTCTCCCTATAAATGTTACGGTATTAATATTATTGTTGTGTTCGATGTTGACGAATCTAAGAATCAACCCTTAACCGAAGCACAGACTTGTACGCCAACTGCTTCGAGGATTCATACTGTGTGCACATTGATTTATATTTCCATACCTTTCAACTGCGTAAAACCCCAGTGCAAACAATAGCATTCAGCTTCAAATCCACATAGCGTTCAAGCATATACACGTAAACGAGTAGGACGTTTATGATGAGCGCCTGTTTAAATATACAATTATGTTTAAAGTTTTGCGTGTAGAAAAGTAGCAAAGCGTTGTTTACATAACATATAACTGAGAAAGAGGTTAAGATAATAAAGTACAATTTTGTCACCTTCCTTGATCGACAAAGGATCTGGTTGTTGTAATGTATATGTTCTTGTATAGCCCAGTGGGTAAAGCTTATACTTGTATACTCTCCAGCTATCTCTGTTATTTGTTTTTGTGAATATTAGTTATTGTTTGGCTTATTTTGCTTTATATCATTATATAACAATTTTTAGTATTTCATGAGGTATTGTTCTAACTTCTTGTCTATAAAAAATATTATTGTTCTAGTCAGAAAATATTATGTTAGTTTAAAAGTCATGGCGTAAATCATTCTACTGAATGGCACGCCAATAAACTTGAATAAGTAAGTAAGTAAGTAAGATAAAGGATCTGGCAAATGCGGACTGTTCAGCATAGTCTCCTAACTCGGAACGATCGGATCAACATTCCACTTGACCAAGCCTTTATCAATCAAGACGTGTAAAAAACTTCACTACTTACAAAAACGTAATAATAATAATAATAATAATAATAATAATGATAATAATAATAATAATAATCAACAAACAACAAACAAAAAGACAACCTGGTAATATGTTTACAGATGTTCAGTTGCTTTTTTTTTTTCACGTCATCCATAAATACATGGTTTAACTAATATCGTTATATTTAACACACAGACATGGATGTGTGGCGGAAGTATGGTGGAGGTCCCTTGCTCATGCGTGGCCCATCTCTTCCGGGAGAGCCACCATCGGTCTGATGAAGCTTATATCCGGAATAAAATCAGAGTGGCAGAGATTTGGATGGATCAGTATAAAAATGATGTATATGAAAGAATGGGTAAAGTAGTGGTAAGTGTCTGAAATAAGGTGTTGATGGGAGCCTCCTGTGCCCTGGTGCTCTCTGCGCTAATAGGCATCAGGCGTCCGATTTGTTGTGGTCCTTTTTCTTGTCCTGTCAATGTATATTTGGCGTTTTCTGTGTTGTCAGTGTCGTTTAGGTTGATTGGGCTGACACACTGTCATATGAGTGAATTTATACTAAGTACGGCGTAAAACCACAACCTAACAAATAAACAAATCTTTAGTACAGAAACCTTGCAGAGTGGGTCTTTGTTGCACGGGCCAGAGGCTGTCAATAAATTATAATACGCTCTTATAACGTTTGTGATAGCCTTAATTTGGTTAAGCAGTGTTAAGCTTATTTATTTCAGAAGCAATTCAAGAGTAGCCCTTTATGTCTGGCGCACATGGATGGCGGTAAATTAAGTGTCCTCATAAATATCTTGATAGACAATTTCTTAATGATTTGTAAAAATTGCTTCGCTCTTCACCGGATGTTTCGCCATCATTGACGTGACACCATTGGATACCTATCCTAAAACACTTTTAATTTGCGCCAACATTTTGGTTAATTTATGGTTAATGAGTAAAGACAATGCACAATAACCTTTGAACAAGTTTTTCCTCTGACTTACTCTGCTGATGTCCGTCTTTAAATACATAGAAGGGACTTTTCAGTTTCCGGAACGCTCCTGACAAAAATAATTAAACTTTGTAAAAGTTAGAAGGGCCTGTGAGTCACGTCATGTGATGAGCAAGATTTCACGAAATTCAAGTTATTACATTACACGTGAAGTTAAATAGATGAAAATTGTCTCGTCCGGTCCTATAGATGCACCCGAAACAAAAAGATAATACCATTCTAAAAGACTGCTATTCAAAACGGACAGTTAGTTTGTTGAGGATGTACATGGAAGTCAAGCAGAAGAGAACGATATTGCCAAATAAGTAACGTAAGTTTTAGACGCGATCTGTAGGCCCAATCTATATTGGCTTTTCGTTTCGTAATGTGAACCTAAAAGACTTAACAAATTTTTTCATTTTCCACAAAAGCCACAAAATCTGATTTTGTGCGATTGGTTTTGTTAAGTGAATATTTGATGTTTTTACTCAGGGTTTCTCCTGGTATCTCAGTCGGTAATTTGTGGTATATTTGAGTCTATTGGATATATATTTGAGTCTATTAGAGGTATATTTGGGTCTATTGGAGGTATATTTGGTCTATTGAAGGTGTATTTTAGCCTACTGGAGGTACATGTATATTTGGGTGTATCGGGTATATTTTTTATCTACTTGGTGAGTTGTTGATCTCTGTTGGGGAAATTCTGATCTAATGGATATTTATGGACGGTTGGGGGTATATGTAAAAACAAATAAACCACAATTTGATTCGATGGAGATATGTCAGGGTATATTGTCTGTATATGGGGATATTTTGGCTCTATTGGGGGTATATTGTCGTATATTGGGAATGTCTCGAACTATTGTGAGTATGTGTGCTCCTTCGAGGTATAATGTTGTATATTTCGGTAAATTTTGTTTTATTTTGGTCAATTAGATATGTTTAGATCATTCGTGTTATGTTTGGGTGTATTTGTGTTATTCCTGTGCATATTATAGTATAGTTGGGTTTTTAGGGGTATTTCGTGCGGCCTGATGTCCCTCCGAACCAAAGGCCAGTGGCGAACTATGACCATGTAGATTTAAAAGGTTGTTTTTGTTTCACAGGAGGAAACTGATATTGGGGACATATCTGATCGTGTGAAATTAAGAGCAGGTCTAAATTGTCACAGCTTTGAGTGGTATCTACAAAACATCGCCAGTATGGTATACCTAGCCAAGGATAAGGTAGTGCAGGGAGAGGTTAGTCCTATGTGTCATAAAAATAGTCAAATATCGTTGGACTTCCAACACCAATAAAGAATGGAATTGATTATTACTGGAAGCACATCGAGCAGTGACCATCAAACAGTAGGAACATGATGGTACCAAAACACCAATATAGGATTTGGTCTTTAAGTAGTAGAGGATTAAGCCTTTTGGTTATACAATGCACATTTTAGATTGACTGATTGATTGGAATTGTAACGCCGTGCTGTAATATGTAGTCACTTTAGTGTTATTGCTGTTAGAAATATAATGTTCCTCCAGTGCTAGGTATGACAGCATGATTATAATCAGGAAACAAACTGCTGTTGGTCAGAGGGCGAATATATTAGACATGTCATGTCTATACTAACATTTTTATAGGAACACATGATAAGTCTTCCACGTCTTCATTGAAAATATGGGTTTGCCTCGACAGAATATATGACTGGCCTTTGAAGTAATGTCGGGTTGGACATTAAATAAACGTTTAGCTTTAAGGTACCATATGATTGGCCTTTATGGAAATATTATTTAACATTCCAAGCACACAAGGTTTATCTTATAAGAAAAACTTAAGGAATTCTAGATAACGCTATACATATTGGACACGTTGAATAACAACAAGAGGAAAGGATCAAAGTTAACGGTTAACTTCTATTTTGTCTGCCCAGGTGCATAATGTTAGGTATCCGGGCACATGTCTAACAAGCAGTCCTTACCCGGGTAGGGATGCAGCCCGGACCAATGAATGTACAGGAAAGAGCGCGTATGAGGTAGGCAATTGAGCTATTATGATAAATATGTTTAAGGTGTAATAACACGCACTGGTGCGTACAGCAGCGGTTAAGTCTCATAATTGCCTTTTTGCCTGTGCATTTTCCCATATCCATGCAGGGTTCCGTCAGGGGGTAATGTTATACCCAGATATTAATATTTATACCCAGTTATGTATATTATATAATGTATATTAATAGCCAATATTAAAAGACCACCAACTCATCGATTTAATGGCGCAGCAGCTGGTATGTTGACACGAGTGACGTGTGGGCTGCTATGGCTGTGGCCAGAAGCTCAAAGGGGAAGAAAAAAACAAAAAACAAAACTAAGTCATGTTCAAATTATAGACCATACGAACTGCCAATGCATTTTCTGCAGAATTCGTTGTTTTCCACTCAAGACACTTGAATTGCAATACCAAGGTAAAATGTATGGTGGACTTTCTATGCCATGTTTTATTTATTTATTTTGTTGTTGATAATAATAACCAAAAATTAATCAAACTTTAACCCCAGCGACTCTATCGTAAAAATGTAAAGAATAAAGCTAAATACAATGCACAACACCATAATATGCAGTTACTCTGGTGAAATGATCACTGCAGAAAATGTAGCGTAAAAACTTCACCATACATTTTACCTTGGTATTTCAATTCTAGTGTTTTTGAATGGAAAACTACGAATTATACAAAAAATGTGACGGCAGTTTTATTAACACCTTGTTATGGTCTATAAGTTGAATATGGCTTAGTTTTTTTTTCTTCCCCTTTAACTTATGCTGTGGCATAAAGAGCTGCGCCAACCTTGGCCATTTTGAACCATGTCAGTATCATCTGGCTCTTAAAGGCTGACTATAGTTTGGTTAGAAGTTCAGAGATGATTGGGTAAGTTTGACTAGGTTAAGCCTCATGTATTGATATATGCACTGCTGTTAACAATGGGTCTTATCAGAGATTCATTTCAAATACTTACTTGGTCATGTGGTATGTCCAAAAATCGAACTAATTCTTTAAGGCGATTTAAAGCAACAGCTGTTATCCACACAGACTGTAGTTATGTTAATATTTTGCATGTTGTTGTATAGTAATATTTGCAAGTGCTTGCAAAGAGGGACGCAAGGTCTTTCTCATCTTTTGATAGTTTTTTTAATTTTGTTTATTTTTGTCTGATTTTGGATTTTTACTAAATCCGGACAGTCTTTATCATATTTTGCTATAGTTTTTTTTTATATTGTTGTCTAGTTTTGGATTTTGACTAAATCGGGACAAATTAGAAAGGATACCAGTTGCTTGGGTCCCACAAAAGAGAAAAATGAACTGGAGATATCGACGTGTGTGGAAGACGCGGGTTATCAATACTGGAGTTATGACGAGGTAACGGATTTTCTTTCCCTGGTATAGAATTGTACTTCTGAGAGCCAATATCGGGCTTACGCTCGTAAACTCAGACTCAAGTGAAATAACATAAAACCGATACTACCCAAAGTAGGGCCTACTAGTTTTCAGACAAATGTGAAATTACCAAATTTGGGGTATTATATACACAATAAATCCTAACCGTCTTAGCAATATATTAAAACAAGTCAGTAGCGAAATATTGCATACCTCTCAATTAATAAGGCATATATGTTTTTGCAGGAGTTAAATGCTGTTCCATAAAGATTGATTTCAGATTATATTGAGCAAAACAAATCCACGCGTTTAGGCCATCCCTGCATTTTCGTCAAATTAGAATACAGGCTGTTATTTCTGTAGCTAAGCATGGCGTCGGTGTTGATCTATCAATACATATACAGTTGATTGACAGGTATCATTTAAGAATTGTTGCAAACGTTATATTTAATCACTCCATGTAAAATACAAAATTATTCTCTTTTTTTTGGTACAGTCTGAACGAATAAAAAACAAAGAGAGCGGTTTGTGTTTGGGCCTTGAGGACACGTCTTTATCTATGATGAACTGTACGGAAGAGAGCCACCAGAAGTGGACATTTGTTACCAGAAAGCCTCATCAGATAGGCAGAACTTAATGGATGGTTACCGCTGCTCAATGGACTACAGTATCCGCGCTTCAGACAGCGTCAAAGAAGCCAATGAACTGGTGAAATACTACTTTATTGGGGGTGTTTTGGTCAACAATCTTGAGGGAAATAAGCACAATTACACGGTCACAAGTTTCATTTTGTCTTGACCTCGTAATGTTCACAAATGTCAATCGGGTCAATCTCGCAACAGATTTCATCCAATGCAATCATGACCCAAGGCAGTTATTATAGCGTCGATAGAAATTGCAGCTTCTGACATCTAAAGGGATGCTTCATCGACCAGAGAACAAGATTGGTGTTTGCGGAAAGCTTGAAAAGCAGACATTACCGTTACAATAAACGAAAGGGTACCCAACGCAACCTTCTACGTTTGAACGATGGGAACATGTCAACACGTTAAACGCTCCCATAACGGCGGGCAGAACTCTGACGTCTGGTTCACCATTAAAATGAATTTCCCAGGACAATGGTATTACACTTTACAATTCATTCTCAACGCTTGTGTTGAAATGCTACATGTGATTTACTATAAACGTGGATTTAGGACAATGGGATCAAGTTAAGCATGCATTTTTTTGTAATGGTTGTGTCATAATACATATTGATTCACTATTAATGTGAATTGCCCAGAGAATGGGTTTAAAGTTAGCAATACGAACCTGCTTGACGTTTTTTCCTAAAGCCTGTGTTGATATTCTACGTGTCAAAGCAGTCAATTAAATCGCCTACTAGATAGACACAGAGTATAACAATATATCTATTTTTTTTTGTTACAACAAGGGAAGTTGCAGTTGTTAAGTTGTTTTTTGTTACAAAATTGGCTCAAATGTTTATGAATGCTTATTTAATTTCGCATGTTTATAAAGCACTTATTGGTCATCAGTGTTTAACTGTTTGTTATGCTAAATGTACATGATAACGATACTTTGCTCATCGGGATTTTACTATTTTATGCTCACTGCATATGTGACTTGCTACAATTAAATACTGAAACTGTACTTATTGGTTTTTATCAATCTGGTGATGTCATGCAATAGATATCGCTAGTGTCACTTCGGCTCAAGCAATTAATTTAACATACCTAGAAATTAAAAAAAAACTGTCCTTTCTGGAATCTGGTGTTTGAATAGATTCTTTATCTGGCCAGAGAACGAGATAGATGCCTTCGAGAAGCGTGCTATTTCTTGCAGACATTACCATTAAAGGAAGCCAAGTAGGCAGAACGTAGCCTTTATCTGTCTCAAGAAGGAAGAACGCGGAATAATGTTTATAAGTTGACAGACTCGATGTTTGGTTGGTGCATTGACTACCGTGCAATATTACCGTACAGAGAATCAACTGTATGTTACCGGGCGGTTAGATGGGAGCTTCATGTGCCCTGGTGCCCCCTGAGCTAAGGGGGATCAGGAAACAGAGTTGTTGTGGTGTGCTGTTTTTGTTGTTGTCATGAACATGTATAGTGGCGTACTCTGTGTTGCCACCAGTGTTGTTTAGAGTGGTTTCCTCCACCGATTAGGCTGCCACCGTTATATGAGTGAAATAACCTTAAGTACGGCGTAAAACCACAACCAAACAACAATAAAGGTGTATTTTGCTACAGAATGTAAACTTTATCAGCCCGAATCATGGTAAAGGATAACATCAAATTACACGCTCCATCAATTTATCCTCGGATGAACTACGGGCCAGTTCCTCAAAAGCCGTTAAATTTTAATCTTAGATGAAAAAACTGCTTTGTTTTATAAGAGTCTAATCTCTTATCACGGATAAATGCCACTAATCGCTTTTCATCAACTGGTCCAAGTAGGCTAGTTAATGATCAACGGCACTCTTACTATCTCAAAGCGCTGTTGTCACAATTGGAAAATATTAAGCGACTCTGTGTTTTAACTCCACCTCCCCTCACCCATCATATTGACTTAATGTGTCCCGAAAACGAAAGAATGGAAGAATTTAAGTTTTTCTCGAATTAAGCCCTTGTTGGTCTATGAACAGTGACATGTCATTTGAGAAACGTTTTTACAAAACCACCAAGTGTCCATGCTCACTGTTATCTAGGAGCCAGCTTTGCGAATAACTCAGTTTTGCTCGTAAAGCATTGATATGGCTGTAGTAGTAAGACACCGACATTGTCTGGCTAGTCATCATGGTTACAACAGAGAACGATTGATTGTTGACATTGTCTCTCATGATTATTAATGATTGTAATTGGCACAGACATAATTACAGATAAGCTACTGTGGCAAGTTTGGAGGTTTGGACTGGATGATGAAGACAGAATTGAGGCTCAGAACTTTTGAACATTCTGGCCTAATAAACTATATTTGCAAGAGATTTTCCGTTTCAACATTATTCAATTAAACTAGAAAAAGCATTATTTTACTTTTATGTTTTATGTGTACGTTTTATGTGTACGTTTTTGTTTAAGACTGCTTTTTCAGAGACGAATTCGTTATATCAAAAGATTAAATGTGTCCTCTCGGTGTCTTTCATGACGTTTGTTCATGTTTTGTTTTATATCTTCTCGGGTTCGTTAGTATTCACTATGATGTTATATACAAAAATCACATTTATAAATTTTGAAACATTTTTTTCAGATAATTCGGGTAATTACGCCCTCGTCTTGGGCGCTTGCTTGTTTTTTTTTTTATCTCCAGTTATTTTATTAGCTACCAGTCCATATTATCCGGTTTTTGCATTGTCCAAAGGCTCTTCGCTTGCATATGTTCTTAAAGATAACCGGTACTGATTTTATAAATTGACAGAGTGACTTTTTTGCAATGATTACTGTCCGCCGAGAAATCCGATTAATACTACTATAGAATTGCTAACAGTGTTATACCATTAAGCGAATACTACAATGGCTTTAACATTTGACACAGAAGGCAGACAATTACTATAATATTGTGTGCAATTCTGATGTTAGCACATCATTTATTTTTGGGGTTTGGCCGGCTTTCTTACTCTGTGCGAATCTTGAAGAAAAGACCGAGTTTTTTGTTTTAAATTTGGGGAAGTATCACAAGAAGAGGCAATCTGACTGGGTATCTGTGCAACATCGGATTGGCAGACCTCAATTCATGGCTAAGCTGGTTTATCTGCGCTTGATTGTAGAACTTCGGAAACAACCGAAATCTGCTTTGAAATTGTAAATTTTCTTAGATAAATGAACGCATGAGAGCCGAAAATCAGTAAAACCATTGTCAGTTCCCTTTGTCGGGGCATCTGATTGTTTTCCTAAGTCAATCGGGTCTATTTCGAATTTCTCGAAATACCCAATGCAATAAGACATCTGCAGAACTAATATCTGTTATAGCGTTGGACGTTTAAGTAGATCCTTTATCGACCTGAGAACGTGATTGATGACTTCCGGAAACGTGTGAATTGCAGACATAGCCGTTAAGGGAAACGAAGTGGGACCTTACGTAACCTTCGTCCGTTTTAACCATCACCAACATCTCATCAAGTTGAACGCCCCATTAACGCTTGAGTTGAACTTTGACATACGGTTCACCATTTATGTGAAATGCCAAGGAGACTGGGATTAGAGTACAGAAAGCCTTCTTTGCCCGTGTTGCAATGCTACGCTCAACTCACCATAAAATGAATGGCCAAGGAAACGTGGATTCAAGAAAACAATGCGTTCTTTTTTAACTCGATTCTCTAGTTATTGCATGGGTCGCAAAAGTAGATATTTTTGATTTGATATGAATCGATTACCATGCAACGTTATTGTTTTCCAGCAGTATGAATACACTGCTTGTAAGCGTTGGATACTGTTTAAAATTTGTTATTAGAAAATTTGCCGTTTTTGTGTGTTAATAATTTTTGTGACACATACATAGTAAAGATAAATCGGGAAAATGTAAAGAAATCCGTTTGTTCTTAAATGTTTTTTCACCACCTATAAAAATATACATATGACATGCTCTGAACAACAACACCTAAATCACCAGGGAACTTCTCCGCTCCAAATGGCTTTTAAAGCCATCGACAGAATCTGTTATCCTCGTATTTACAATGTCCACTTTTCACTTATTTGAATTGAATTTAAAATGAATCGAACTGAATATAAATTTGTAACATCCATAGAAATACTAAAAAACGTTATAGCATGTGTGGTTAAAGTAGATGCTTCACACGGAAGTCCACACATCAGCTCGGACGTGATACGGTCATCGACATTTTGGCTGAAACTCATCACAGCCTGTGGGTTAAACTGCCAATGTAGACAAAATCCATAGTTTGCTTTTGCTTTACCTTCAGAACACAATGTACTCCTAAACTAAACGGTGTGCATCTAAAGTCACATGAAATTCGGTAGGTTCATAGTGATACACAATTCACGGCCGATAATAGTGATTATACCACAATAGCGAGAATCACGCGAGATTTAGTCGATTGACAGGTTCTTATTAGGCCAAAGGGAGACGTTGGTCTTTTGCAGCAGTACGGGTTATACAGTCGTTACCGTTAAGGTAAACGAAGGGGGGCCCAACGTAAAAGTAAAGGAAGGGGGACCTACCTTAACAATAATCTGTTAAAACGAGGACAAACATCTCATCAAGTTCTGAGTTGAAGTACTAGGATATAAGGTTCATCATTAAAGTGAAATGCGTAGAGAATGGTACTGAAGTTAACAATACACTCTTTGTTAACGCTTGGTTGAAATATTACACGTGATTTATTAGAAAGGTGTACGTATATGCATTTATTTAATTTATCTGTGTTAAGTCGAAATAAGTGTTGGGGGGGGGGGGGGGGGGGGATATTTTGCACTGGCGTTTAATCGAACTAGAGGGTACTGTATCTCAATTATATGAAGACTTTGCGTTGATTTGTAGACAACTGGACAAGAGCCTAGTGAAAACCACCACGCGATTTACGCAGCCACCGGAAAACTTATCTTATATAGGTCGACTGGGCACTTCGAACCTATACCGTGTACAGTGAGTAAAGGGCGCGGCCCTTGTGATTATTTGTAAGAACATCCTTGGTATAAGATCTAATAGAATGGCGTGGAACTTAACTTCTTTTCTTACATTAGGGGAGTTGTTTTCTGGAGATGTGTTGTTTCAAAATTGACCTCGCTCTTATATGTGTACGAATGTATAACTCCTAAGTGTTTTGTTGTTGTTGTTGTTGCAATGGATGTAATAAAACGATCATCAGACGGCGCATACATAACGTGGCTCCTTACAAGGCTAGACAAAAGAAAATGCGAATAAAATAACAGGTAAGTCTCAGCATGATACTATCTTTTATATGCTGGCTATTGGATAGTTTAGATACCATTTTATGTGACATTGATCTCTTCCAGCGTTTAAGGGTATAATTTATTAAGACAGTCATGTGCATCTCATTGACTGTTATATCATATTGATTAAGTCTGTGCTTTCGTTCCCGACTGTCGTCTCGAAGGATTCGAGTTTTCAGCGAAACAAGTTCTTTATTTTTATTAACGGTGACAGGTAATTTGGTGCAAATCTACACAAAAACAATAAATGTCCATTTCCATTGTTATTCAGCAGACAATAAGGAGCTTTATGTCGTAGAGTAGACGACCTCAGTACTGCTGTGCTATATTATTTGTTATCAGCCTTGTCAAGTTACTCACCATTACAACTGATAACGTATTGATTGTCTCCCCTAGCTGTACATCATTGTAACTACCACAGACATATCAATAAACAATCTTATTTAGTCAAGAGTAATACAGTTTTAATTAAACAATATGTGCCACAATTTAATTGTTTACAAGGGTGTATGTGATAGTTACAAAGCAATGATAACTTACTTATTCCATTTCCTTATACATTATTCTTGTAATGTTCATATGTAAATAATGCAATTTTAAAAAAGCGCGCGAAGAATACCAATAGAGAATAAGTAACTAAGTTATCCTTGCTTTGTAACTATCACAGACACACCTATAAACACTCTAATTAAGCAAGTGTAATAAAGTTTATATTGAACAATTAGAGCCGCAATCCGACCTCATAACGTTGGACTTTTTTGATAATAAAAGTGTCTCTGCGATCCTCACGGACATTTGAATGACTAGGCTTTCCTACATGGCCTTTGCTCATTTTTTTTGCGATATATCCTCTTATGCATTATCGATGACGAATTTAGAATTAAAAAGTTAATAAAATATATCACATTGGTTAATTATATAACCGTGTTTCTAGACATTTTGAATGGCTTCGCTTTTTGTGATATTTGTGATATTTCGCGATTTCCTCTGATCCATTATTCAGTCCGTGTTACATCCGTCCAGTTTATTATTGCCCGGAAATCTTTTTGATTTTCGCTCAAAGGCAAATAAAAATACCCTGTCAAACTAGAATAAGGTATGGATTTCATCAATTGAAATACTTGCTGATTTGTTTTTTGCAATTGCTTTAGAATATAATTTCACATAGGAAATCAGCTACACAGTGATAGAACTCAACACATTTTTTGAACATGGCTTGTACAGCTATTGAAATATTGAAATAAATATGTACTTTACAAATAGTAGTTTTACATTTGGTGTAGTTATGATTGTTTATCATTGTGATTACAACTCATTAGTTTTGTTCTGTATGGTTTCGCAACACACACGAGAATTGCCATTAAGATTCTTCAAATAGTCTATTGTATTATAACGAGCACACCGTTTGTGATTGTTCAGCGCGTCACTTTATAGTTTAGATCCTTAAAACAGATAGACCATTTCCGATTGTAATGTTTTCTCTTTCTCAAATGCAAACGAATAGAATTACTCGCATTATAGAATGCAGGAAGCCAACAAGAATGTCTTCTAATAGAAAAATTTATTAATCGAGCTTTCCATTTTGTTCTGTTGTATCAAAATTGAGTTTAGAGGCTCCTTTGAATATTGGTCCAGCGACGATAGACCTATACATGTTATTTGTTGTATCCGAGAGGTTTGATATCAGTTTGGGGTTTTAATCATTAACCATTCTATGATTCCCTGGTAGTGGATCCACTGATGATTATAGCATAATACAGGAGAAATTGTCTCCGGCCAGCGACGATCGATCTATACATGTTATTCGTTGTATCCGAGAGGTTTGATATCAGTTTTGGGCTTTAATCATTAACCATTCTAGGATTCCCTGGTAGTGGATCCAGTGATGATTTTGGCATAATACAGGAGAAAATTATCTCCGGAAACCTTCATTTTGTTCGTTCGATATTTCGACAAATTTATCAATGTCATCTTCAGGAATACTGACTGCAGTCATTCTACACAAATATATACAGTTACAAGATAACAATAGATCATAACGCTAGCCAATAGGAGACATGTATATGTTATCCAATCAAACCATTAATTGAAAGGACAATTCACCGAAACAATGGAAGTTCTTTAGAAATGTTGAGGTCAGAGTTCAGTCATTTTTTTTTAATTTGGTTTTATTTGAATCATTGGAGAAAAACAGTGAGCAAAGCTCGTATTGTTTCCCCTTTTATATAAATTCACAACAGTTTATATAGTATACATGAAAACATGAAACATTGGCGGTGTTAAGTTACAAGATAGTTATAAGTTATAAACATATGTATTAAAAAAAGAAAGAAAAGAAGGTATTTGTGGCTGGGATTATAAGTTTGGTCATTTCGGTCTTCTCGGTCACAGGATTGTAATAATTACTTACATGTTATGTATGTTTTACATGAAGAACAATGAAGAAGTTACTAATAATAATAAGAAAAATATAAGTAATGATGCTATGTGCAATTGTGCATATACAAATTTTCCATTTGTTTTCTATATATTTAGCACCAACCAAACTCTTGTATTTTACTTTATCCGAATTGACTGGTGTGTAAATGAGTGTTTGTGTGATGGCCGCGCTTCTGACATAATCTTAATTTACAGCGTATTGTGGTAAATTAACTAAAGCATGTCACGTGATAACCATGGTTATATTCACTCGGGAGTTCAGTCATTGGCTTTCTCGCCTAATGGCGAGTTCTTCTTTCAACAATAGCGTGCTGATGTAATCAGTTTGGTCACTTATCATACAGTTATTGAGTAATATGTAGATACCCTCATTATTAGGTAAGCCTGGTAGGCCTTTAGGTAAGTTCAAAATGCTCTTGTAAGACTGGAACGGCTCGCAAGACACAGGAGGCTAACAACCATCCCCTGTCCTTTTGGAATCGGGTGTTTGAATACATTCTGTATCGGCGAGATAACGAGATTTGTGTCCTGAATATTATTAAAGACATTATCAGCAAAAGATTCGAAGTGGACAGAACGTAACCTTTATCTATTTTAAGAAGAAAGAAAAATGGACTTGATTTTGTGACTGGATATTTGTTTGGTGCAATGAATACCGTGCAATATTAGCTTACAGAGAATCTATATTAGCGGGTGGGTGCGTGGTGCTGGTGGTAATGTGCTCTCCGAGCTAATTGTGAAGGGCATCAGGAAGCCGATTTGTTGTGGTGTCCTATGTGTTGTCCTGTAAATGTATTGTGGCGTGTTCTGTGTTGCCAGTGTCGTTTCGAGTGGCTTCCTCCAGTCATAGATTGGCCGGGTAGACCGCTATATGAGTGAAATAACCCTAAGTACGGCGTAAAACTCAAATCAAACAAACACACAACAGTGTATGGTACTAAAACAGGTAACTTTTATCCGCCCGAACCATAGTAAATAATAACGTCGGATTGAACGCTCCATTAAGCTTCGGATGAGCTACGGACTGGTATCTCAACAAGTCATTAAAGTATAATCCAAAAAAAACAAAAACGTCCTGTTGTAGGCCAATCATCTTATAAATTGTCACTATTGGCCAACTGGACCAAGTAAGATAGTTAATGATCAACGCAAGAAATGATATCACAAAACGCTAGCTGTTATTACAATTAGAATATAGTAAGCGACTCCGCATTTTAATTCCAGAATCAGATTGATTTAATGTGTTCCGAAAAATAGAGACTAGTGGAATTTATAAAATTACTTCCTTGGTTGTTTATGAAGAGTCACAAGTCATTTGAGAAACGTTTTTACAAAACCACCGAGTGTCCATCCTCACTGTTATCTAGGAGCCAGTTTTGTGAATTATTTAATTTTGCTGGAAAAGCAGTGACATGGCTCTAATAATATTAAGACACCGACATTGTCTGGCTAGTCACCATGGTAACAAAAGAGAACGATTGATCGTTGATATTGTCTCCTATGATTATTATTGATTGTAACTGTCACACACATAGTTACAGATAAGCTAATTTAGTAAGTTTCGAGATTATACTGGACGATGAAGACCGGAATTGATTTTGTAAATTGACAGACGGAATTTTTAGCAATTATTTTGTAAATTGACAGACGGAATTTTTAGCAATTATTACCGTCTTCGGAGAAATCGAACTTGGATTACTATAGAATTGTGTTATCAACGATTGTACAATAAAGTGAATACTGCAATTGCTTTTGTAGGTGACATAATACATCATAAATTATCTAATATATTTTGTGCAATTTCTGAAATTAGCACATCGTTTATCTTTGCGGTTTGACCCGGCTTTATTATTCCGCACGAATCTTGAACAAAGACAAAAAAACAGTCTCAGTTCCCATCTGATTTTCCCAAGTCAATAGGACCAATCTCAAAATACGCCAATTAAGCATGTGTAGAACTGCTAAGAAATAAACTAATATCTGTTATAGCATTGGACGTTTAAGTAGATACTTTATCGACCAGAGAACGTGATTGATATCTTCTAGAAACGTGTGAATTGCAGACATAGCCGTTAAGGGAAACGAAGTGGGACCTTACGTAACCTTCGTCCGTTTTAACCATCACCAACATCTCATCAAGTTGAACGCCCCATTAACGCTTGAGTTGAACTTTGACAAACGGTTCACCATTTAAGTCAAATGCCAAGGAAACTGGGATTAGAGTTAACAAAGCTTTCTTTGTCCGGGATTGAAATGCTACCATCGACTCACCGATTTCGATTTAAATGAAATTGCATAGGAAAAATAGATACGAGAAAACGATGCATTTTTTAAAGGCTTGTGTTGTGGCAATATGCATGATTATCTAATAATGTGGATAACTAGTGGGATGGAACTAAACAATATATAAACAGATTTACAATACGGAAGCGCCTGTGATGAAGTTTTTTTTTTCTGTAATGACGTTTAAATTAAACAAAAATTAATTTCGCTAGTATATACAAATATGATGGAATTCCCTTAAGGTGTTATTTTTTTGTAAAAAAGGAGATGGCATGGATTACAATATACACTTGAATGTGATAATGATTGCTCACGGACACCTTGATGTCTGTTTTGCTAACTGTATATGTAACTATCTGCAAAGAAAGTAACTTAGTCAATAACTTTTGTCGTGACCTTGTGAAGGTATCTTGAGTCAATCCATTCTAGTTCAACATTGCCTATCTCCGGTACCTTCCGCCCCCTCCGATTATCGGCTTAAGTGGCATGGATTACAATATACAACATGGATTACAATACACTTTAATATTATAATTATTGCTCACTGACACCTTATTGTATGTTATGCTAACTGTATTTTATCTAGTTCACTGCAAGGAAAGTAACTTAGCCAATACATTTTGTCGTGACCTTGTGAAGGTGTCTTGACATTCTAGTTCAACATCAACTATCTCCGGCACCTTCCGTCCCCTCCGATTCTAGTTCAACATGGCCTATCTCCGGCACCTTTTGTCCCCTCCGATTATTGGCTTTAGTGTAATGACAGGCCATTTTTTAGCCCATAAGGCGGTATATTTACTGCTGCAGTCAATACTTGTATCGCATGTAGATAAACGTATCCCATAGGACACCAAGCGCATTCCGCGCTAATAAAAATCGACATAGAGCAGATAACAGCAAAGAAAATGAAGAAATAAAATAGAACTATTTAGCATAACATTAGGTTGCAATGACCAGTCAAACAATCAAGAATCAAGTCACGTGTAAGTGTTTAAATTTCCTCATTGGTCGATTCATCAGTTGAAGCGTCCGCAGCCTCGCTATGACGCTTTAACATAATACGTCCCTTATATACCTTTATGATCGAATGGGTGATTCTAACCTACACTTTATACAGTGAAGGGGGCCAACGCTTAACCAACCAAGCCACGACACGGCCCCGGCTAGCATTATAAGTAAAGCCTTGGTATAAGAAGGATATGGAACATTAACTAATCTAATTAGGAATTAAAAACTTAAGAAAAATATCACATTGGTTAATTATTTAACCATTTGTGTAGACATTACGAATGGCTATTCTTTTCTTATTGATATTTGATAAGTTTTTGTTGTCGCGATTTCCTATGATCCATCAACAAGCAGTCCGGATCACATCCGTCCAGGTTTTGTATTGCCCGAAGACGCTTTGATTTTCTGTTTTTAAAGATCCCATAGGCAAATAAAAGTAGTCTGTCAAACAATAAAAAAAACACGGCATTGATTTCGTAGTTGCCTGGATGATTTGAATTGATTGGTTATGTTAATTTTCACCTGTACAGTTATAGAAAATTGATAAATTATGTGAACATGGCACGTGCAGCGCTTAAAATATTTATTTCGGTATAAAAGTTTACAATATTTAGCAAATAGTTGAAAAGTTAAAAGGTAACACTTTTGCATTTGATGCATTTAAGATTGTTAGCAGATTTTTAATTTGGTTTTGCTTCACCACAGACGACAATTGGCAACAAGATTCTTCAGATATTCTGTTGTATTATAACGATTGAATCGTTATCAATTGTTCTCTGCGTCAATTTATGGATTTTATACTTTAAAGTGATAGACGATTTCCGTTCGTAATGGCTTCACACTCTGAATGACAAGTAAATCGACTTACTATCACTAGAGAATACAAAAGAAATTTTCATAAAAAGATCGGTTACATTGAATTTTACACATACCAATAACTATAATTATATTCTATAGAATAAACGAAACGCTACTCCGAAAAGTAAAGTTGATATTTCTTGTTATTATACCAGCATCAGTTAAGCACATCCGTAGAGTGTAAAAGGCTTACAAGTTTGCATATAACATAGTGTTAAAACGTATTAACTTATGGATATACATTATAGTTAAATTCAGGCAATTATTATATCTATATCTGACATAGATTACTTTCAGACATTCAGAGCTTCAGAGTCTAGTTTTCCTTAATCCATAATGATCCACCCAATAACATTCAAACCCCAGGAAAACTAATCAATTCGCAACGTACTCAAACACAGACGATAATTCACCTCTTAAAGTCCCAATGGAAGACATTTCAAGTATGTCAATTTTACAGCTGATTTGATTATCTCAAATACTCCCCTTAATTTGCTGGGTTCGTCCCAACAATGAGTAGTTAACGCATTGTTTACGGTACCAACCTTCCAGACATTTTATGCTTACAATTTTGCTGACTTAATAAAGGATGGTAGTCAGGGGAAAATTCTCAAAATTATTTTAATGGCGTATTATCTTTTGCAGGAAGTCAAAAAGACCCACTCTACCTATTGAATTGTTAATCGTTTTCATATTGTTCTGTTGTATCAAATTTGCTTGATAGTGACCTGTTGGAATATGAATTCAGCGATAATATAAACTAGTGTCCAAAAGAAACGATACCACATGTTTGCAACGACATAAAATAAAAACTAAACAATGCAGAAG
>JAVFBZ010171083.1:0-16433 GCA_032466195.1 Katharina tunicata | reverse complement strand
AATAGATCTTGCTGTGTTTGTTTAACATCTATCCTAAAGTCATCAGGTCCATCTCCTGACATGTGTTTATTCTTAGATATGTTGTTTTGTTCGCGTCTGCAAGGAACAAAGTATGTTTTTCTTCAAGATAATCTCCAACAACACGACACTAGCACGATGGCAAATATGTTTCACCGTACAGGTGTTCATTCGCTTTGTTATATTGCACTGTAACTGTAACGAAGAAGGACGCCTGTTATTAGGGATAATCCAAAACCAATATTTTATCTATTATCTATAAGATTGCCAGTTTAAAGAATTCATTTCACGAAGCGATATTAGCCTAAGATGAACATGATTACCTTGACATTATACCTTTAGCACTGATCGTTATGGTAATTACGTTAAACATATGCTAAGATCACTTGTGAAACTGGGGCCATGCAAGTGCCATTTTGAACATATACTCTCTGTTGCGTACTTGCTAAAAGTGCACTAACATTTATTTCCCCCCTGATTTTCTTCGACCTCATACTCGCACTCATACTCTTCGACCTCATATGTGGCTTCGGACTACAAGTCATGGACATCTGGACATGTTTGCTTAATATTGATTTTAACCTGAGTGTCATTTATTGGACACTTATGATATGTTTTCTGGCTTTTCCACTTTGTTGTTTGTATAATATTTATTAAAATATAATTCTAACATCGAAGCCGCGTATCGGAGAATGCTATGCGACAAATGTCGGTTATACATCAGAGTTAGACTTTTGGTCTCAACTTTATTATGACTTCTAGGTTCTTATAAACCTCTTTTGGGGAGGAATTCATTTGACTATCCACTTCGTTTACAAAATCCCGCTTACCAAGCAAAATTTGCATTATATGTTGCAAATTAAATTAAGCAATTATTCCACGTAAACTGTTTGCAACTTGTCGGTGACATAAAAAGATGAGTAACGCTAAGCATTTCGCATTTCAAGCCAATGATTGTTTTAGTCATTAACGATCTCCCCAGTGTATTACAATTCTCAAATATTTCCATGTGTGCTGGTGATTCAAAAATATTTAAACCAATTCAATCTGTTAATGATTGCGAACGTCTGGAACGGGATTTTTGTAACATTATTAAGTGGTGTTCAAACTTCAAATTGTCACTTAATGCACGGAAATGCCACTGTATAATATTTAGTCTGAAAACCAAGCCTCTGCTTTTTAATTATGCTTACGGTAATTTGAAACTTGATAGAATAGAGAAGCTGACAGATTTGGAGATCCTAATATAATCTCGTTTGAATTTTTCGTATCATATTGAGAATGTTTTTTCTATCGCCAATCTCTCGTTAGAAGTAATGTAGAATACTGCTTCCCTGTCTGGTCATCTGCAGCAAAATGTCACATCGCACGTTTGGAAAGAATTCAACATAGTTTCCTTAAGTATTTATGCTATAAATTTTGTGATGCAAATTCTGAACTACCATATTTAGAACTGTGTAATTACTTTGACTTGAACAGTTTTAAAGATCGTCGATTTATGTTAGATTTATCACTGTTACACGGACTTATAAATGCTAGGTATGACTGCCCATACCTATTACAAGAAATACCTTTGTGTCTTTCTGGCAAAAGGTTGAGGAATCCTGTGTTGTTTTATGTACCATATCCAAGAGTATCAGTAAATAATTTTATTCCCATAGTTTCAAAGTCTTTTTATAGCCTGTGTAACAACGAACGTGTTGATTTGTTCTCTAGTACTTATAGTTTTAAGATATCAATCAGGAAATATGTTAATGAATCATATTGATTAATTTAACTTTGAATGATTGTTGTCCAGCCACTTATTTTTTAACTGTATTATTTGTTTTTCTTCTGCGCTGTATATAGCGTTACTGTAGCCTGTAATTGGGTATGACCCGTTGACTATGTATCCAAATAAATAAATAAATAAATAAATTTATAGATAGTTCTCTTTCCAACCAGCCGATCTAGGAAACTTCTCTTTTCATCTCAGGCTCAGCCGGTTGAGCCTTGGACTGCTGAGTCCCCTTCACTTTCTCCGGTATCGGTTCGAATAGGCTTGTTGACCTTATGTTTATAAGGGAATTTGTTAGTGGCTGCAGATATTTGTCCAGTTTTACATCATACATCAGCAAGTCAAAGTCGCCATGTAAGTGATATATCCTTAAGTACACTGCAAAACACCAACCAGTCACCGGCAATTTGCAAACAGTTTACCTGGAATAATTGCTGCATTTGATTTGCAACATATACGGTAATATAGGTACTGCTTTAAAACTAAATTATATATGTGATAATTAAAAAAACTAATGCTTTGAATAACTCCGAACGAGAGTTTTCCAAGAATACAAGTAACAAAGGTCTGTCTCATTTTATTATGGATTTTTTGTTTATTCTTGCGGGGACTAGCCATTTTGTTTCCGCACAAATAAGATGTGATGAATCGTATTCATATGAGTATGATAAACGGATCTGTGGCGTAAAGTTATCATTAGCAGATACTTACAGTAATTTCTATTTGCAGTGATGTAGACAGGGTTGTTCCAAGCATGTCAGTTTGACATCACTAACACGTGGTTAACGTGTCCAATTTGAAGAGGTTTACGACCAGGAACTCGTCTTTTAATTGCAGTTTGTGGCTAGTTTATTGGGAGGTGCTTTAGGGCGACTCTTAACTAGCCCTTAACCATTCTACAGAATGTCTAAGATGTCAGTTTAGAGTAACTCAACAAAACAAATCGTCTCTAACGAGATCCCAAAAACAATCAGCATTTCCAACTTCGCTCAGTAAATCTGCCGTCGAGTTGCTTTATTTACAAACTCTGTTCCGGAACATCGGAATAATAACCCTTACATAAGTGAAGGGGATATCCAGTTTAATTAAGATTGTTGTTTCTTTATTTCGACGAAGACTGCAATTTGATCGTTTCTTTGAACTAATTTCCACATTGAAGCGATTTATAGAGCAATTTCTGTGACTTTTGGACGACATAGAAAATAGTTTGTGATTGTTTTATTGGGCTTGTTACGATGGGTCTTCAATTGTTATCTTGTTCTATCTGCATTTAAAGTCAGTAATCAGTTATATACTGACGCATATAATAAGGAGAAATAACGTTACACTACAGATAGTTTTGTATTTGACAACTATTACATAACCGTAACTAAATATGCCCAAGTTTATATATTCAGCTATTAATGTATCTGGCAGTAAATTATGCTGTCAGATTTATTTTAATTGATTTAATACCAGCTTTTCTAACAGTTTAAGTTTTCAACGCAAACCCGTTATTTACGGACTTACATGGACAGGATGCTATCGTTAAAGATAAGGATGGAAGCTCTAGCATACTGTAGACATGCAGTTGCAACCCGGGTAGTTATTCCTTGCAAGTGGCTAATATCATATGGCTATTTACATGATCCCATATGTTTACAATCAATTGTACTCCACAGTTTAAATCGGCGAAACCAGCAGGCTAGGCATTACCGAGAAAAGTGTAAAGGCTGGTGGTATAAGGTATCGACCAGCTATGAAACAGAGACCCCGCACGTAATTACAACATTGCTTAGTTCAAAGGGATTCACTTCAAAGAACCGGAGGCAGAGGTTCCACTTTATTATATACAGGTGACTTTATGTCAAATGAATGTACCAAATGTCTGTTGCAAAGCCTGTTGCTGTTATGTTAGCATGGTCCAAGCCGAGGTTCATTTCAATGTTATCTAGCTGTTAAACTGTTTTATGTCAAACTGCTACACGTTTTGAAACTTTTAATGTCTGGCAGACAAGATAAACCTCGTATTTTACGGAGGAAGCCTTTCATGTGAGAATAGTATTTAACACGTGTCATTTCTTGACAGCGTCAGTCTGGCAATACGGTTCATCTCGCAGATATAAGTAAGTGTCTAGTTTATTAGGGATATTATTTATAAGTGTTCGTGTATGACATTATCACCACCTGATGCCCCTTACCAATGTAGTAGGAGTGATTGGTAGGAATATTTGATCGGGTGTGATCGTTACTAAAACTTTTCAGGACCGTTATCAGTACTTTTTCAGCTTGCCGTCACTACCACTGCCATTACTTACCAACACGTCCGCGAAATAAGACCAAGTAAGGCTGTCAGCGTTCTTTTACTTTAAAGATGTATGATAAAGTGAGAAGAAAAAAAATGTAAGACACATATACGATCAGACATTAGGTTTATTGTTTATTTTCTGATGTAAGACCAACAGGACTAGGAGTCCCAATTTCAGATCATCCCCAACCATCATATGTGAGAGGAAAACTGGGTAGCACTCAGGAAACCCACGATCCTCCGCTGGTATATAGCTTGCAGATCGACCCACATACAATCCGAGCGAGTGTTTGAATTCGTGAACTCAGATGTGAGGGGAATCTGTGGATTGGAAGCGTATACTCTGGAAGTGTGTGCTATAGGCCAATCTTTGTGAGACTGGGTTTTTTAAAGTAGAGCAAAGTGACTCCAGCCAAAGAACACGTGGATGCATGACGATTTCATATTTTACAAATAAACTGAAGCATTTGAACATTTTAACTTAATTTTTTTGTCAAGCTTTAAGGACAGTTTTGCGAGGCCAGATGTTGCTTTAGGGAACCGTTTTTATAAACGTCTCTTGACTAAGCATTTTGTTGCTGAACACGTTGCTTAAACAATCTTCTATACGGACATGGATGTACGGATTTTCTGCTGATACAAACAAATTTAATATAATATCTTTCAGACATGATAAACTTTATAAAGGCTCTGTTCGACAAAGGTCATGTTCTGCTAAATATGTATTGATTTACTGGACAAATGGCTAAAATTCTTGCATTTTATAATAAAATGAAAGGCTGTTTCATTATCATAATATTGACTACGAAAATAATTAGAGTACTAAAGTCTGCTATTTGAACTCAAGGCCACTTCAAGCTTTCCTTGAAGTAGATTTGGCAATTTTCAACATCGCTACTACTGGTACCTAGTAATATAAACGACGCATATCAGTATCTTGTTTAAGCGGCTTTTAGAAGCTGGGTACATAACAAAAACATGGCGACTAAGATGGATTTTCCATATACCCAGAAGTTGAAAATTCATCTTAGTCGTCATCTTTCTGGTTATATTAAGCTGATATCCAAGTTGTTTTCACTTCAGCTAGGTTCTAATTGAGTCGCAAAGTGGAGCAACACATGGAGCAACCTTCGCACCTGAGGCCGAACTGTGTTATTGACCGCTTTAAAGAGAAACTCGTCTGTCATTCAACGCTAGTGTAGACATGTTATTAAAATACAAGACATCGATCCAAACTATAGATGCCTAGTGAATCTAATAAAAGTACATATATAATGTAAGAGAAAACTGTTAATTAAAATTGCCAGTCTGGTTTCATCTACACTATATCCATCCTTTGAACCAAGCGTGTGGTTGGCGGGAGCTTCATGTGTCCCTCTCTGAGCTAAGGGGTATCATAGAGTCGTTTGTTGTGGTGTCCTAAAGTACGGTGCAAAACCCCAATCAAACAACAAACAAAGTGACCTTTGGATGAATGGGTCTGTTGCGTATAGTCGTAGCCAGATTGGTTTCTGTTTGTTTGAGGCTATATTACACACCACGATTGACGTATGGTTATAGGGCTTGTAAGTCACGTCATGTGATGCACGTGATTTCACGAGATTTAATCCACTTCCAGGTACATGCTACTGTTGTTTTAGTTAAAACATCACACGGGAAGTTAAAGATGACAGTTGTCCTGCCCGGCCCTAAAACTGCACCAAACCACAATGAAAATACCGTTCTGAAAGACCGTTATGCAAAACTATAACAAGAGTTTCAAAGAAGAACCTGGAAGTCAATTTGAAGTAAACGAGACTTACATGAACTATTGCTTGGTATCGATGTAATTGATAAGGGTCCGAGATGCGTAGCAGGTATGTCTGCTCCGGGTATCGTTTGTAGCACAATGTCCGCCTATGGAATAAAATAACCTTAAAAGGAAAGAAAGAAAGCAAGAAAGCAGAGGAAACGCTAGTGTAAAAAGCAAAAAAGACTTCAGATTGTTTAATCTGAACGTTCTGTCTGCATATATTGGAAGAGAAAGAATGAATAAACCGACTTCCTCATTTCATTTGGCGCCAATACCCCAGTTTAATTATATTACACTCAACGTCTAGTCCGTTTAATAAGGCCATTTATTAACTTGTCGCCATGAGGGTTTTGTTGAGTTAGTACCTCCATAAGATATAAATTACAAATTTAATAAACGACTGATGTAATTGTTCAGACCTTAACTCAAGTCAAACGAAGTCTCGTTAAAACGTCTCTCTCGATCCACGGTTTTATCCTAACTGTTTCCCTCACTGCTTAATTGCAACATCCTAGTAAAGCATGTGAATGAAAAACTAAATTGTCACTACAGAGAAAAGATGAATATTTACTCAGCAAATTATTTCTTTTTTTTTGGCAGACCATTATACAGAAGCGCTTCGTGCGATGTATTGTCTACCCACCTAACAGTGTTTATCAGTACGTGTAATTGGTGTTTATATCATGATTGTGTTTCCACGATAAAATCTATGGGTTCGAGTTTTGTGAACCTACGGGAGTAACGTTCTTTCTATTAGGTGTCTGTTTCGAATTGATAGGCCTTGACACTTACTAATGGTCCGTTAATGAAGACAGAGAAACCCCTACACAGGTGTCCAAATAAACAAACCTTT
Source organism: Katharina tunicata (assembly GCA_032466195.1). NCBI lineage: Eukaryota > Metazoa > Mollusca > Polyplacophora > Chitonida > Mopaliidae > Katharina > Katharina tunicata. The sequence goes on along the minus strand of JAVFBZ010171083.1, from coordinate 9,706 downwards.
CCGCGTTATACAAAAGCCAGCCAATCGCGAAATATCGGCCAATTACCTGGACCGCGCATTTCATTCAGGTTCGCTCCAAAGCAGGGCCATGTCTATGCTCGCAAGTATAGGCCTACACGATTATCAGCGAATGCTGTCGGAACATTCCTAGCTACCTTAATCAGCTTCAGTTGTGGATAAACAAACGAGATATACTCTAGCATTTTGCCACGAAGCGTTTTTGCAGTATTTAAACGGAATTATAATGCTTCAAACTGTGGGGAAGTTCAGGATAATGTGATTCGAAAGATTTCAGCGGTTAGTTGAAATACATTGTGCTTAGTAATTTGTCGGTTTCGATAATTGGAAAGAGAATTAAGTTTAGTGTTTAGATCAGTTTAGTTTCTCGCGCGTTGAATTATGGACATCAATAAAGACAAGAAAGGATACAATTGATGTGGGACGTAGAAAAACACGTAGCAACTGTTGTTCATGATCAGCAAATATTGTTCTTGATCTGCATCGAAAAACAGGTATGTAAGAATATAAACACTATAAATTCTGTAGTTTGTTGTGCAACGAGGCTTCCATTTAATACTTCAAGGTTATGGAGCGATTATAAGACAGTATATTGTACCTCAGATTTATGGTCAAATGTACGTTGAACTGTAACCGTTTAATTGGTATTCAAAGCAAAGATCATCTGGATATATCAACAAGTGATTGCGCTAACGTTAACTTACCAATTTAAATCATGTGAACTCAAGGTCATATTTAACAGCTTCTTTATGAATGTTCCACAGTTGTTTGGCCAGCTGTTTTACGATTCCGGATAATAAAGATTCATATATATTTGCTATTATTTAAAACAATGCATGGACAGTTTTTTTAAAATCATATTTCGACATATTATAGTTTTCTTAACATGCTTTCTTTGTTAATCGTTAAAAAGTAGATTGCAAATGCTTTAGCCGATTGGAAGAGTTGAGGATGGACACTTTCTGTTCCCACGTCAAATGAGTGAAATAACATTAACTATGGCGTTAATACGCTCCTACGCAGCGGCTATTGATACATACATTTACTACAGACCTGTACTAGACTGTACTAGATGTTATGTATCAAAAGCGGCTGTGTAGGAGCGAATGGCGTTAAACGCAAACTACGTAACTAAACATCTTAACGAATTTCTATGATGAAGCAATGTTTGACGTTGTCCTCGGAAGGACCGTAACCTATTCAAATGCTGTTACATATATTTTGGCAGAAAATATTCCAATTAGTTCGTTTTCGAAAAAATAAACAAACAAAACAATCAACGTTTCGGTAGAAGAATTGTCATTATTTCACTGATTGCTTGATTGATTGATTGGTGTTTAACGCCGTGCTTAGAGTTCTTTCACTTATATGACAGCGGTGTATGACCACTGTATAGGCCGTGACTCCGCTAAAATAATGTGAAGTCATTTTAGGTGCTAGCTTCGTTGGACAGATATTGTTCCTCCAGTGGTAAGTTTTACTCTAAAAAAGTAGACAGTTATAACATATGGAAATAAGTATGGATATAGACTGAGAACAACCCTGTCATAAGCTATTGTCTAACATGTTTTCCCATTTCCAAGACACTGTTTTTCTCCACAAGGATTCCTTGGAATAGCTATTTCATAACAATAAACGCATATGGCTCATCTGGTTTGTTCCGTATAGGCGCCTAGAGCATCATTTGCTTATCTCCATGGTTCTATACCATTAAGAAGATTCGTGTTATGTAACGGCATCGTAAAGTGCTTATTCTGGCGGAGCATCATTTGCTTGTCTCCATGGTTCTATACCATTAAGAAGAATCGTGTTATGTAACGGTATCGTAAAGTGTTTATTCTGGCGGGGACTGATGATGGTTCTCATAAGAATCAATCGCTGGGGGCATCAGGAAGCCGATTGGCGGTCGTGCCCTGTTTTTTCGTCCTGTAAATGTACTGTGGTGTCATTAGCGTTGCCATCGTCGTCTAGGGTGGTTTATTTCACCCATTGAGCTGGCATGCCGTTATATAAACGAAATAATAATAAGTATGGTGTAAAAACTCCGATCAAACACACATAAGGATCTTTGGCTTTTTATTAAACATTCAAGAAACATTAACTATATTGTTTTCAAAAAAGCGCGTTTCCTTTTTAACGGTTAGGTTTGGTTAATTGGGTTTCGTCCTGGCTGCTTGCTCTTTAAAACAACTCGATGTCCAAATATCAACATGAAAGGAAATGTATAAATTCCATGTTTGCATTCGAATGCTCCTGGTGTCGATGGAAACCAATTTGATTTATTCGTATCCTTAGTTGCAACGTTCTTAGGATACGGGATAATCATTTTTGGGGCCAATGACTTTCAAACATCAGGATTCTTTTCTTTTCTCCTTGGTATGTCTATTTTTCAAGTTCAATCGCATTCAAATTGAATGCTCTGTCAAATGACACTACTTAAGCTTTTAAAATTAAGGTGGACATCCAAGCCATTTTTCTGGAAGTAACCAAGTCGACTTAGAATATACTGAAAATCAAAACAATCTTATTATTTTATTATGTATCCACTTTTTTGTAAGCCTTACAATATGAACTTATTTTTACTATTTTTTGTGATATTTATCACCGAATGTTTTGTTTAAGACTGGTTTAACGATTATCTTCCCGTATTGTTTAATTTATTAATAGCAAGCTTGTGCTCTGCAGGGGAGGTATACTCACAGAGGTTTTTGAATGCTCGCCAGAGGTTTGAAATCCTGCAATGATTAATTGTCTGCTTTCTGGTATGTAAATTAATACATACCATGTACACTTAAGGAACAGTCATATGTTGAATGTTGCGTCTGTTACGAGGTTGAACTGCGGTCGGCCAATGCTTGAAACACATTTGTTAAATTGCATAAACTGAAATGGAACTTCTCTATCTCCAGATTCATTCTTTGAATTTGGTTTGGCTTGTAGCCATCTCTGCCATATATGAGCTTGTATTTAGTAATTAAATTAGTTCAAGGGTTGCCGTTTTATCGAACATAAAGTCAAATAAAAATAGAGGAATAGTTCCATCGGCTTGACATGATTGACAGGTTAGTATCTTTTATCAGCGGAGTTCCACCCATTCGTTGGAATATTGATTTCGAAAAGACATTTTCCCTTGCGTTCGTTTGGTTTAAATTAGTTATCGCAAACATCTTATTGGCTAATTGGGGAAAACTAATAACTCACTGGGAACAAATGCTCGCGATTTAACGAATGTATTCACGTGCCAGATGGCCCAACCCTTGCAAAATAGGGTAGATTTGGTTAATTGGAGCCAATGTCAACAAAACAACTCGATATCCAAATATCCACATAAAACTTAAGGTTGAGATTCCATATAATATGGTTGCATGGTATTGCTTCTGGTGTTTATTCGTATCGTTTAATGCAACGTTCTTAGGATACGGGATAATCATTTTTGGGGCAACTGACTTCAAACATCAGAATTATTTCCTTTTCTTCTTTGTATGTCTAATTTTCAGGTTCCATCGCATTCAAATTAAATGCTCTATGAAATGATACTACTTAAGCTTTTAAAATTAAGGTGGACATCCAAGCCATTTTTCTGGAAGTAACCAAGTCGACGTATGTATAGAGTATACTGAAAATCAAAACAATCTTATTATTTTATTATGTATCCACTTTTTTGTAAGCCTTTCAATATGAACTAATTTTAACTATTTTTTTTTGTGATATTTAGCGCCGAATGTGTTGGTTTAGTTTGGTACTTTAACGATTATCTTCCCTTGCATAAACTGAAATGGAACTTCTCTATCTCCCAATACATTCTTTGAATTTGGTTTGGCTTGTAGCCATCTCTGCCATATATGAGCCTTGTATTTGGTAATTAAATTGTTTCAAGAGTTGCCGTTTTATCGAACATAAAGTCAAATAAAAATAGAGGAATAGTTCCATCGACTTGACGTGATTGACAGGTTAGTATCTTTTATTAGCTGAGTTCCACCCATTCGTTGGAATATTGATTTCGAAAAGAAATTTTTTCTTGCGTTCGTTTGGCTTAAATTAGTTATCGCAAACATCTTATTGGCTAATTAGGGAAAACTAATAACTCTCCGGGAAAAAATGCTCGCGATTTAACGAATGTATTCACGTGCCAGATGGCCCAAACCTTGCAAAACAGGGAAATCACCATCGTATGACAGCTATAGGACAGGTAAATCTTTACATAGAAGCCTTACGCAGAGAATCAGGATTCACTTTTTTATCGTCGCTAAAGTACAGAATAATAAATTCTCTTTGTGTGTAGAATATTTTGAAAATTACTATTTATTACAAAGTTCTAGAGGAAATAATCCGTAAAATCTGTGGTTGAACAAATCTTAATGAAATGAACATAGGCTACACATTATCTATATACCGACATTGTCAGTTTGTTTTGCACAGAAACTGACATTAGTCAGGTTAAGGTAAGGTCGAATACATTAAAGTAAACAAATAAATAACGAATTTTATCAAACAACTAGTCACAATTCGCTAAAGCTTTACAAATTTTAATCAGATCCGCACGAAACTTGCCACTATTGTTAGTTGGACTATTGCCCATCGTTTCACGTAGTACACTGTTTGATACGCCGTCACGATTTAAGACGGCGGCGATGGCGTCACATGTTGCTTATAACGATACGTTGCATGTACTCAGTTCCTGGCCCACATAACATATGCGTAGTTGGTATAAATTGGCTAGCCATTACTAAGGTATATACACTGAAATAAACATTTCCATTTTATATTATTGCATTGTTTGTATTGATTAAGACAAAATCATATTTTTTGAAACACTGTTAGGTTTACTAAATCCATGCACGCTTCCATTAAAATGCTACGAGTGGATTATTTGCACGATTATTTAAATAAAATCGAATCAATTACATACATTCCTTCTTAAAAGAGTTTTTTAAATATCAAATATTTCAGAGATTTGTTTTTAAAATATTTGGTAACGGGACCTTTCCACACAATAAACCTCTCTGCAGATAAAGCCTACATGTTGTTACATGGCCAGGTTAGTAGCCCTTAGCGGCCATGTTTTCAGTTTGGCAGTTCAGACAACTTCATCGACAGCGAATAAATCGAGCGATGTCTAACAATATCAAAAAGGCAATTTAGGCTTAGACAGGTGAATGTGCTGTGATCAGGGCACCATGTTCCTTTAAACAGAACAATTATGGTTACTTGATCATTCAATACTTTGATTTATCTCGGGTATAGAATACACCATTTTAACTAGAAAAGTTCGATTTTCCGATCTGCATTACATGTCATGCACAGGTACGTATTAGTCGTAATAGTGTCAATGTGACAAAGAATTGCGTTGTACTAATGTTGACTTAAGCTATAAGGTATCCAAATGCACACTATTTGACTCCTACTTTTGATCCAGAATTATTTAACTTGAAGTTAGTTTTTACCCGCCAGTTAAAATGAATTCGTTTTGAGTGCGACAATAAGTCACCACAAATATTAAAGAGGCTTTAACAGGTATACTAATTGAACTGTGTCAGTACTGTCTGGGCGCAAACATACACTTAAAATAAGCTCATTGGTTTAAATAAATCTCCGGAAGTCTCACTACGTTTTAACAGTTGTATAGTTGACTATTATGAATCCGAAAAAGAAAACAGTGTCTCCAAAATCAATACATTAGCTGATTTTCCTTAAATTGGCGATCAATAAAACACCGTGTCTGTTAAAAAGTGATAATAATCAGATATACAGTTGTATGTCGGATATAAAAAACAAAGTATCTCCAAGAAGTTTGTATTCGAAATTATGTCAGATTGACCGTAATACATAAAGTGCACTTTAACGTTAAATGGACTGGACTATCGTCGAGTATCGTCTTAAACCAAGAAGACATCATCATATAGTATGGTGGCAACTTCTAAGAAATGCAATTCATTAAGACTTTCTTTCGATATATAATTGAAGAAAAAAAATAATTGACGTATTTAAATGTAAATTAATTATATAAAAACGTAGATCTATTTGATATTATATCGAAACTTTATAAAGTATCAAATTGTGCTACATTTATGGGCTGTAAAAAAGATCAGACGATGATATGGTGTACTTGATATATAATGGCGCCATGTGTAGATAGTTAATAATGTGGAATATTCAATTATGAATTCACAGCTACCATTTTTTTAAGTTCTATGAAATAATCATAATCCTGCAACGCAAAGTCGTCATAAAAGCGAAATACCCTTGAGAAGGACGCAAAACGCCAATCAAATAAATCAATAAACATACTCATAATACCTCGATTTTCTTGGACTCTACCTTGCTAAGTAACCGAGGTATCATTGCTAGGTTAACTTGACTCAACCGAAACGTAGAGTCAATCATGAATTCCCCATCCCTTTTCGGAGTTGTTTCTTTGCTTTACTACTTTGCTAGACTGACGGTGTTTGTCTTTTTGGACATTTATGTTAATCTAGGCTTCAATATCGTCTACTCCCAAATGTATGACTTTGAGGGTAAATCTCTGATAGGCCAGTGATTGACCTATCTTTTCACTCGTTGCGTTTAAGTTTCCTTGTGAGTTATATGTTTTGTATACCTGAAGATGGCAGGAGGATAGTTGAAAACGTCTGATGTACATTGTTATGCATGCCGGTTGCATGGATGGACCCGTTGTTTACTTTACTCTTTAAGAAGCTGTTCTCCTTTAACGTGAGGCCATTGCTGTAACGATTTTCTGTTGATTTCTGTTTACTGTACATTAAACATCATTGGGGTCACGGTGAAGAAGACCCATAAATAGATTTTCATCGCAATCGTGGATGTTTTATAGTGGTCAACCCTTTTAAATGAGTCTTGGTCTGATAATGTCTGCTACAATATAACCTTTATTTATCTTATCGTGCATTATGTTCCAGGGCGTTGATCCTGTCAAATACTTTGATGACAATCAAACAACTACAAATTTAGCCGTGTATATATGCGTCATCTTTAGAGTGACGTTCAGGGAGTTTCAAATACGTGTTTTTTTAAGTGTACTCCTAAGTATATCGGTGGTATAGTAAATGTGGTCGAGATTGGCTTAACAAAATAAAAGGCGATGGAAAAGATAAGGAAACGAACAAGGTATTATAGTTGTGTAAATTGATACGGGAGTAATGATATACTCTCACGACCATCGCTATGTTTGAAACATAAAATTTACAATGCGATCAAATTCGTGATATGAACGATTTATTACTCAATTCTTTGTTTTGATGTCACCTGAATCAATTATTTCTCTTAAAGCCTTCATGACTTACATTTGTCCAATGGCGCTTTAAGTTTCACGCTTTTGTGCAATCACATTCAGAAAGTAATAGCTTACACGTCAAACTGCGTGATAACAATATTTTCATGGATCTCATAACAATATGAACGTGTTGTAAATCGCGTGATAAGGCAATTGTGACCAAGGTATAAATTGCGTTACTTAATGCAGTAAATAAAACATCCTAATGGCGTTCATAAAACTAAATACTGGAAAAAAACTAACAATTTCATATATCAATCGATATTTCTTATATCTATCCAGATTTCATATATCAATAGAGATGCCATAAATCATCATTACAGCCATAGAGAATAATAAGCGAACAAAAACATTTATGATATGCAAAGCCAAATTGGATGATTCAAGATAGTCATTAAAACGCTTTCATATATCAATCGAGATTTTTATATGTCGGTCATAAAACATCATTGCGGCCATAAAGAATAATTAGCGAGAGAAAGTATTTCACATATTCCATGCCAATCAGGTTGATTAAAGATAGCCAATAAACATGCTTAGTTTTATTTATAAATCCAGTTTTATAGGATAGTCCATAAAACATCAAAATGATGTAACATATCAATCGACCTTTGGAAAGTGGTCAATAAAAATTATTACCAGTGTCATAAAGAATACATAACGAGGATGATACATAATTAAAAAAGGAAAAAACAAAACAAGCAAGACAAAATAAAACCCATCATAAAGTCTGCCACAACCCTAAAAAGAGAGAAAACAGTAAGAATTTTATATGTTATTAGTTTTTGAAAGTTCTGGCATTCTGGTATTTTGAAGATTCTGGCTTTCTGCCTTTTTGAAGATAGTCAACAAAACATCCTGTTTGTCGTGAAAAAACAAACCCAACACGGGTCCGATGCTGAAATAAATACGGTTTATAAAATCGACCATACAATTATACAATTATCTGGATTTTGTTAATCCGTGTTTGTCATGTTTTTGTTATGTACCCGGCTTTAAATGCCAATTAAACAAGGTTAGCAATATATCAATGGAGCTTTCTAGAGTTGGGCATCATAACGTCTGTGGTACGTACATAAATAAGAAGGCAAAGGAAGTTAAGTTTCTGTATAAGCATTCTTGTAAATAATCCATGATACTATTAACTGGTGGAATATACAGAATAAAGGCTTTAGAAACATCTATGTAGAGGCATGAATTGAGAGCACCAGGGCATTGGAAGTTTTTACCCACCACACGCTCTATTTAGTTGGCAGGGATGCTTCAATGAAGATTATAATTTATTATGTTTAATTAAGACTCTCAGAGATTATTATCTAAATCACATATTTGAGTCTTGTCGCTGATTAGTAATCAAGCCGTTATATATATATTCCATTGAGAGATCGATTAAATGACATATTTGTTTCAAAACATGGAAAAGTAATCTCAAAACACGGCCATAAATGCTGCTATGACATCACTGCGCTGTTCAAGGATAACGCCAGCGGCACCTTCCGGTGGTTTGCAACTATCCGCGATAGAGCTAATATTAAATGCCGTGCAGTATTTTCACTGATGTCTGATAGAAGGTCATGTCGTACGCAATCTCTATGAATAACCAAATCGTGGGAGTAAGAGTAGAAGGAAAGCGTCAAACATGTCAGTATCCAACATCTAAATTTATGCTCTAATTGTTATCATGTGTTACGTACGGTGTCAGAAAATTACTCATATCCGCAAATTTATTATGTTTCGTAGCAACGCTGCTATTATGCTGGCGAATGACACAAACACCGGCAATACTTGTATAGTACAAATGGTCTTGGTTGTTTATTATCTCACTTTTGGTCTACTCCTTACTCTTCTTGTTATTTGTTTAAATAATGACCACTTTAAGAATGGATTTCAGGTAAGTTATTCCTCCACCTATTGGGCAGGCACGCCGTCATGTAGGTGAAATACCCCTGAGTGTGGCGTTAAACCCCAATCAAACAAACAATTCATAAGAGAGCTGACGCAATACCGATTATTATTGGCAGTGGACCAGTACTTTAATTTCGCTAACATTTCGCAAAGTGTTGCTAGGCTCGCAACTATGCTTTGTTTAGATAAGGCACTGCTAAGGTGTATGACATACAAAGTATTGTTTAAGTGGCCTGTCTCAGACTTATAAACGTTGCAAAGGCCAGTTGCCGAGTATGCAAAGCCAATAGTCTTGTGAGAGTTGTTCCCCCTTCTCCACAAAGCCACTTGGCTCAGATGCTACAAAGTGATAAATACACTTTATCATATACCTATAGCGCAGACTCGCAGGATACAGAGCCATCGGATATTTATCCTTATTATCTGTCAACCAAATTCCTTGTGTTTTGATTGGTCAATTTGCCAGGGGATAAAAACCCGTACACCCTGGGA
>JAVFBZ010171072.1:0-16435 GCA_032466195.1 Katharina tunicata | reverse complement strand
ACACAGAACCAGACAACACAGAACCAGACAACACAGAACCTGACAACTCAGAACCAGACAACTCAGAACCAGACAACACATAACCAAACAACACAGAACCAGACAACATAGAACAGACAACACAGAATATTCATAAGGCTCGTCCTGATCCAAATCAGCCCAAAACAACTCCCTTTAAAGTCTCTCCTTTGTCGAAAGCATGTACAGCTTAAATTTAAATTTAATTTGCATGATTTTACAATAATTAACTGATAGCTATTGCATTGGACAGAGGCATGGTGTGAGAACCTTGTTAGACACACTAAAGGCAGATGACAGTTGCCCTGTAATCTTTATGTGGCAATTGTTAGGCGGTGAGAACGGTCTCATTTCATTCAGCTACATGCTATCTCTATGAATTAGCCTAGATTATTATTGAAAGGGTAAGTAAATAGCCTCAGCTGCTTTGGGGGAGGTTTGAAAGAAGTATCTGTGTCCAAGCTCCTCTTAAACTAAAGGGGATGGGATTTGCGGTAATTCCCTTATATCCCTGTGTTGACGTGTATTCAAACAGGTAGGCAGTGACTCCGAACCAATCAAACAATGTGAAGTCATTCAAGTATTAGCCCTGTTGGAAAGTTAATGTTCCTTTAGTGTTAAAGATGACAACATGAACGTACGCACAAAAAATAAAGCTCTTAAAAGGAGTGCCTGATCAAAATTTCTAGTAGGAATCATGTTACTGCGTTGTTATGTATTGTCCCCTGTGTGTGTTCTGTTTGTCACTGGTTCTTGCCAGACGTTGTGGGAGTTGCTTTCACTAAGTCATCTGGTGTACCATCTTATAAGGAAATTACCATAATTATGAAATAACACCCTGGATTAAAACAATCAAACCAGACTGAGAAATTCATGATATGGGATTTTAGTGGGTACTCAAATTCTTTTAATTGAAACTTTGCTATGTAGGTCATCAATGTAGATTTTAAAAATCTTGAAAGATAAATGTTGTGAAATAGCTATACCTTTTAGTTGCAGGTGAGAATGAGTGTTTACACAGGAATGGAATTATATTTTTCAGAATGGAGTATTAAAGATTATTGACAGGAAGAAAAATATCTTCAAACTAGCTCAGGTAATCTCAGAAAAATAGATTTTTAGATGTGAATGTCTGAACATCTGTGTGATTGAAGGTGATGTAATGCAGTGCCACCTGCTATTTGGAGTATTTTGTTATTTGGCAGGTGTGCTGTTAGCAGTGGCAGCACTTAGCAGTAGCAGGTGGTCAATAGACCTGCCATGTTTGATGTAATCTAATTGGGAGATTAATTGAATTTCCAACCCCACTTCAGAAAATACAGGTGATTATAACCATACAATAGCCATGGCATATACAGGTTTAGATGCATCTGGACAGTTTTTATTATCTATTCCCAAAGAAGTCGTTCATCTTTTGTTTGATTCACCAATGGGGAGAGATAACAGAAAGGGGCACAACATTACCCACCATTAAGGCTAAACCAGCTCCAAGCACCTGCTTTTTGTTCCAAAAATTAAGAGCTGTCAAGCTGCATCAGTGCTCTTTGGTGATCAAAGTTCCATTGGACTAATCCATACTATTGACATGTCTTTTATCTGGTCAGCTTCATTGAAAGTGAGAATGTGATCAGCACATTTCTGTCAGTAGAATTGCTTCTGTGAGGTACAAATTAGATCACATATTTGTATGTAAATTTTTGTATATATATATTTTTATCGACTATTCAAATAAAAAAATTGCTTTGTTTAAACTTTTGAGAACATGACAAAATTGTTTTCCAGGGCATCACAAAAAATATTCACATAATTGTTAGAAGTATCTAGTTGTAGGTGTTTTGGAGGAATGTGGTCACTTCTATATTTTGATTGCATAGTAGTTGAAAAATCCATACTGAAATTGTTTGTTATACTGAGAATATTAATATTCAGCCCATATTTTGGTGATATGTTAATATATTTTATATTATAGAAGGCACCCTTTTGTTTTTTTCTCCAGCACCTGGCTGACAGACCCACTGTTGTCTTTTTCTCAAATATATATGTTTGCTAATGCGCTTTTTACCGGTTCTTTTGTTACCTTCAGGGAGAGTATGTGGCACCGGAGAAATGTGAGAATATCTACATGAGAAGTTGTTATGTCTCACAGGTGTTTATTCATGGTGACAGTTTAAAGGTGAGAAGAGGTGTCACCTACATGTACAGTCACCAAGTATGGTTTGGTTTGCCATTAGCCTTTAATCCCAATGTACTTATATTGATATATATTGACTATAATGTTATCTAGTCTACTGCGACTAAATGTACCTTGTTTCTCTTTGAAGTCACAAAATGGATCAACTCAGATTGGACCTTCACCTATAACTGATGATATTTCAGTCAATAAATTAACATTCAAAGTATTTGCTTTGAACACCAATACATACTTTAACATTGTATAAGCAAGACAAAACACTCCTTGCTTAAAATGATATTAATGAATACAAATATATTAAAACTAAATACTAAGCTGTAGTAAAAAACAGGTTCAGAAATTTGCAAGGAGATCCCTATATGAGTGCTTTGATAAAGTGAACAAGCAGTTGATTTTTACACTATCATAAAATGCAGTTTTCAGTCTCTCTCATTTAGACATGTACAGTGGGTATCGTTGTGCCGGACATGGATGTTCTTCCTTCACTTTCTAAAGAACTAGGACTGTCAGGGGATGTTGGCAAAATCTGCTCACAAAAAGTATGTCAAACTAAGACAAGTTTTGAAGAGCGGGTGGTTGGCACAAGTTTCCCAAGCCTTTTTGCACTTTATATACCCTAAATCCTCAACAAATTCGACCTTAAGGGCACTAGTTTTAAGTAATGTATTGAATTCATTAATTTGAATTTGGAAATAAAACTTACATTTTCTGGTAGCTTCAAGTCTGAACTTTATAAAAATTCCAAGATTGTTTTTTCTCCACTCCTTAGTTTTTGAATAACAAGTAGTTTGTTTACTGGTATAGGTTTCGAATTTGTTGGTCATTTAGGATACTTAAGGCTCATGTATTCTCTTTTTTCAGTGACCGTAAGTGTGGTTTCATTAAGTATGGAGTAGGATCCCAATCAAACAATGAACATGCGCTCAAGCCAAATAAGAATATTCTCCAGCAAACCAAAAACAAATAAAAAATACTCCTAAGTGCTTGTAAGCAGTTAAAGCATTATGAACAATGAAAATTAAAGAATTTCTTATAAACAAATTTATTTTTTCTCAAGGACATACATACCTTTTTTACACATTTGTCACCAGTGGTCAGAGTTTAACGTTGAATAAAGATTTTGATGAATTTTATTCTGGCGGTATAGAACTTCACACTGTAGTATTTCTACAAGCTTTGTAAATTTAAACGAGTTTCATTACTTTAAATCAGGTACTCTATATTTTCTGAGTATGTATGTATACTTTGGTCCAATCTGGAAAAAGCTGATAAATTTTTGGTGGGGCATCTCTCCTGGAGCGATTCCATATCCCATACAACTTATTGATAATTAAACATCCATATAAATTAGATATATAAACTGTGGCTACAAGATACTGAAAAAGATAGAACAATACTGGTTTGTCTTTGTTGCAGGCTTTAAAAGATCACATCTTTCAGGATATGATGAAACAAGGCAAAGATGCCAAACTACATTCTTTTGAACAGGTACATTGTTAACTATTGTTGTCCCATAAAGTTCAAGTTTAGTTATTATTTAGGTTAAACTTTTTATGGCCAGTTGGTAATATTATATGGTGAGTTGTTGGGTGGGAGCCTCCTGTGCCCCGGTGCTCTCTGAGCTGAAGGGCACATAGTGCTGATTTGTTGTGGTGTCCTGTTTTATTAATGTTCTGTAAATGTTTTGATCTGTCTTGCATGTTGCCAGGATCGTTTCCGTTGGTTTCCTTCACTGATCAGACTGGCACGTCGTCATAAAGGGGATATACCATTGAGTACAATCAATCAATCAATCAAACAAACAATAATGTTATTCATCACTTTAAGTTGACCTGAAATCCTCTTTAAAACCCAAAAAAGATATACTAAAAAGTAATTCTCCGGGTTTAAAAAAAATCCAGTGGACAAATTATCTTATCAAAATACTATTTATGTAGTTTTCAAGTAACCTGACAGTTGCATTGAAACAAAGCTCAGTTTTCTTGTTTTCTATTTCAGGCCAAGGACATCTATATTTCCCCTGAAGTGTTTAGTTTGGAGAATGGCTGTCTGACTCCAACATTTAAGAACAAGCGTCCTGCCCTCTTGAAACGATACAGAGAACAAATTAAAGAGATATACAGTCATGTTGGCAACTGATCCTCTTTACCCCAGTCTTCATCATTATTGAATAATGTTTAATAATCAGTGTACTGGTTTTGTCATTTTGTAAATATTACATTATACATACCATCGTCACCACTGCTATGGGATATTCTGTGAACCATAATGTGGACTGAACAATGTCAAACTGTTCAATAATTATACATCCTAACCTATATGTATAAAAGCAATTCAGTTGACTTTCTCAAAATTCAATTTTGGCCAGATTGTCCAGATAAATGATAGTGCCCATCGTATGATAATTGGGCCCATATTGTAAAAAGCAAATTTGTCATAGTGTGATTAAAGTGAAAGTACCAATAGTCCACCAGTAAATTTGAATCAAATCATAACGTCATCAAATGTTTGTAAACAGAAGTATTAGCAGCGACAGTTGTCCACCATTTATGTTATGTAATAAGAAAACATTCAGTATTGAAGACATTTGTCTATTTATATTATCTGAATTTACTAACGACTGAGTAACTGTTCGTTCTGGAATGCGGTATCCACTGGTAAGCAGTTGGTGTGAGCCACTCCTAATTTGTTGCTTCCAGGCTTTAAGATGTAATGTACTGTACCCAAGTAACTTTTACGGCTGGTTTTGGTCTGCACATGTCCATGTACAAAAAATTATGCAATATTAAAAATTCACTTAAAATCAAACAAGTGCCAAATTATTATTACAAATGTACCCTTGTGTAAAGAAGGAATTCAAAATAACTTGTGTACCATGATGAGAGTGTGTCGGGTGTAATGTCCCTAGTCTGTGATTTCAATGTCGATTTAAAGGTCACAGACAGATCTTTTGTGGGCCAATTCGTGAAATGAAGGATTTCAAAATAACTTTGCATATAGAAGTTGAACTTAGGCAGGCTGTTTGCCAGGGGCATTAAGGCAACTTTTTAAAATCCTATTTCTAGTAAAGACATTCTTTATAACTTGCAGCTATAATCTCACCGATAAATGGAAGGGTGATGAGCTCTGGAGAATGTTCTTTAGAACAAATGGATTGAGGATGGTTTTCTCAACAAATTTAATTGGATAGCGGTTTTCAACAGTGAATACTTCTTTAAAGTGATTTGAGTTCGATTAGAGCTTTAGGGGTTGAGATTTTAGAGACGCGTGTTGTAAACGAGATTTCTTAATACTTTTCTTGACCTGGGTGGGGTGGTTCGAATTGTAGTTTATATATTGTTCGGTAGGAGTCAGCTTGCTATACACACTGGTTTAGAGTTTGCTGTCATTATATATAGTAATTAAGACATCTAGAAAAGAAATTTTCAGTATCCATGGTAAACTTAATACAGGGATGTTGAGTGTTCAGGAAGTTCAGCTTGGACTTGGTTTTCATGTAGAGCAACGAAAGTGTCAACTTTTCTGAACCAACAGATAGGGGCGAGCGGCAGTTTACAGTTTTCAAATTCAGTCAAAAGATTTCTGTTAAAATAGGGGATCCCATCTGGAGGCCATGAATTTCTTAAAATATTTTGTCACTCCAAGTGAAATACGTTGTGGATCCAAACTTTTCAATTAGTTTAAGGATGCTATGTTTGATTGGAGTTTTACGCCGCACTCAATCTTATTTCAGTTATAGGGCGGTGAGACAGCACAATTGTGATGGAAACCACTTAAAACAATGCTGGTAACATCATACAAGCAAGACAGGACAAAACATTTGCAAATGCAAGTCGGCATCCTGTGCCCCTTAGCTGAGAGAGCACCAGGGTAGACGGGCTGTTACCATTTGTTGTAAATTTTAATGGTAACTTCGGTATACGGCGCATGTTTTATTCTTCTGAAGTTCACCATTAATTTCATGATTATCAAGGCTTTATGCTTAGTCAGTCAGTGACTGAGTGGGATCATTCTTTAGGATGTGATACGTGGATAGGGAGAAGTGTAGTATTCGCCGACGCTCGTGTCGTAACCAGTTATTTTAATAGGTTCTTCCTCCAGGGATAGAGGCAGCTCTAAGACACCTGCAGTGACCACAGGGAGCTTTATTCACTAGTGTTTTACCACAGGGATTTACGTTAATTATTTACTCAGGTCTTGTTTGGTATCCCGTTGGGTTTATTCGGGGAATACGGAGCCAGGGTGAAATCAGGTTTCATTCCGCTTCGTGGTTTACTGGAGCGGGGACGTCACTAGCTATTCCTGTTTTAGAGGTCTAGCAAGAGAACTGATGTAGCCTCTCGGATTCAAAAATATTGCATATTGTTTTTTTTTTTTATAGTATCAGAACGTGTGGTAGATGCTTAGCAGGAAAAAAACATTCCCTATTGTTAGGGGATCTTCATTGTAAGTTTATTTTAGATTTCCCTAAAAAGCGAGGAGCAGGTTGTTGATCATATTTACAAAGGCAAATAGTTTGACCAAATCCGTACTGCTGCATAAACACTGAATAGAAGGTTGAATGTCGGATAGATTAAATGATCCCAAAAAATCAAGATATGTCCCCCTTCGCATAGCTGAAAGTATGACTAGTATGGAAGGGTCCAGTCAACACAGACGCACCTGCAAATCCACAACGAACCATACAATTAGTTTTTATTCGGTTCTGAATTTAACTTTCTATCTATAGCCAAAGTTTCAAAGACTAAAAGCTTAATATAATTGTATGGCACATAGTGGATTTCCTAGATGCTGGTACAAAAAGTAGAGCACTTCAATTATGACTTTAGATATTATTTTAAGCCTACGGCTTGTTTATTAAAACCAATGTTTCCATAACTCGCAAGGAATGCTGCAATGCATCAGAGAAGACTTATAATTTAATTATTTTAATTGACACAAGTTTGTTAGCAATAAAAGCAGGTACATTAACATAATGAAATAAAACTCAAATTTACAGAACACTGCTTGAATCATTACTGGTACATGTTTTCTATTAGGTAAAAAAAAATTAAAATTTGACAACACTTTCCTTGCAAAGAATGTCTAAATGATGGAAACAAAACAATACCTTTCATATAAAACATAATGTATTTTCAACATTATGCAACAAAAAGTAATCAATCGACAGCAACATTTCCCATCCACAAGCCAATTTTGAGCATGGCACCCAAGTTCTTGGCATCATAAAAATGATAATGAGAATGAACATTTTATAAACCACAATATTTCTTTTAGCCTTAATTTGACAAAGCTTAGTACGGAACACAATTTGAGATTTTACAAAACGATGATAGATTGATGATAAAAATGGTAAACAGTCAGCACTTTTCAAATACTTAATCCCAGTCATCAAATCGTCTTCGGCCACCTGGAAAATAAATAAAAAATTGACAGAGACTTGATTTTTAAGTTTTACAACTATGGCTAAAAAACAATGTCAAAGTAAATTTTTTCAATCTATACTAATGTAATTGAGCCGTTTAAAAAACAATGCCCCTTTAACGAAACATTTATGCCCATCACAACTTATTAGCATGGAATTAACGATGGATGATGGAGTTAAATCAGATATATTACTACATCCTCATATATGTGAGCCCAACATAAGTAAATACCCAAGCATACCAAATCGATGTTTACACAACAAACTCAATAGTGAACTGAACGCCTAACATCTTAAAAATTTGGGTTTCCAAGATTGATAATCTTGCCAGTTACTGTTGGGATTAAACCTACCTCCGCCATATCCTCCTCCTCCTCCACCTCCACCACTGCCATATCCACCACCACCACTACTACTTCCACTGTATCCTCCACTTCTTCCGCCTCGGCTGCGATAATCTCTACTGCCGCCGCCGCCTCCACCACCACCACCGCCTCCGTAGTCTCTGCGTCCTCCATAATCGCGTCGGTCTCCACCATAACCTCCTCCTCCTCCGCCGCCGTAACCACCACCACCCCGTCTCATTCCGCCTCCCCGTCCTCGACCACCTCCTTAAAATAAAATAAATCAATTTCATTGTTTAAAATTGGAGTAAACTAGAAATAAACTGAATGTACTTAAGTGTGTGGTAGCAATTTGAATAAAATCAATGGAACATTAGTCTTTACTGGCAATACAGTCTACTTAACAAGACAGATCATAACTTTGTTGTTCTAATTATTCTATCTAGATCTCCTTTTCTTCAGTGTTTTTACCTGGGCGTCTTTCTTGAGCATAATCTAAGCTGATTTCTCGGTCATCAATTATCTCCCCTTGGAAATCCTCCAAAGCTTTCTGTGCATCTTCTGGGTTTGTGAACTCTATGAATCCAGTTCTGAAAAAACATTTTTTTCAATGAATAAAGCACTACAGTTGCAGGTCTTACAAAAGCATAAAACCTAACTGTGCATAATAAAAATTAAAAAAAAGACAAAACATGAAGCTACCAGTCTCGACTACCATCAAAATCCTAAAGTATCCGCATTAAATTGGTGGTAATAAAACCATGAAGCTAACAGTCTCGACCATCAAAATCTGAAAGTATTTGCATAAATTAGTGGGGATATGGTTACACCAAACCTATAAATAAATAATAACAACTTAAGCAAACAAATTTGATTACATGCATATAATTTAAAAACATATGAAATGTCAATTGTTTAAACTTTGGTGAAAAGATTAAGTTAATTTTAACGAATAACACAGCTGGTTGGACATCTCAAGTAGTGTTGATTACAAAAATAGGCGCTTCTGTTACTCATCATTGGGTATACTGTACATAAACCACTAGCAGGTGCTCAAAATATTTGTGAAATGTAAATCTACGTAAAAAAAATGGTGTTTTATAAGTACAAATTCCTTCAAAATCCATTTCCAGTGATATCTTCAAAACTTCACTAGTTGGGGTAGTTTAACTGGTTTACAGACATTTCTAGAACAGACTTCATTTTTCACTTTCTATCCAAGGTTTCAAGACTTTTTAAAGGGAATAATTCTGATTTGCAATTTCGAGATACTCCAGACTGATACATTCATATAGCTTCAAAGATAACAATCACAGCAGTTGAGAATGCAGCTCCAGCTCTGCGCATAGTTTACATCACATTCACAAAAAACAATCATTTAGAAAAGACTTCCATTTCAATAACTATCATTTGTTGAAAGGTCACAGCAGTTTCACAGCTTTACTCAGGGACTGATTTATCGGTTAGGCTCAATTCCATCTCCACAATTCAAGATCACAGGAAATTCACCTGATATAGCAGGTAGGCAACTAGAGTTTGAAAGCCAGTTGTTTAGCCAATGGGTCACATTTTTGATCGTTCCTTCTCAACTAATATTTACATATTCAGGTCTCATCAGTCACATTTTAAACAATCAGGTCACAGTTCAGGTTGCAGGTCTGAGCAAACAACCAATCTTACAGGTCTGTTAAGTCACAATTTACAATTCATTTCACAAAAACTTCGCATAGAAAGCGATACTTCAAACCATATTTTCACGAGGCTTCCCATTGTCTGATACTTCCAGATAACAGCGCAACCGGTAGACACGTGGCTGAGTTTTCATACTTTTGATGTATCGGTTCTCACCCTTTTGATCGGCCATCAGGATAGCTCAAAATTCTGACGTCACATGCGTCAGGAAATTTGTCTTTTAGGGTATCTGTAGATGTATCGTAGTTCAGGTTTCTGACAAATAACACTTTAGATTTGCCAGGTCCTAAAATGAGAGGGCACAGCAAACAACGTTACACCATATTTCCTAAGCACCAAAATGGTACCATTTTAGTGCAGCAAAACTTTGTACATTTCCCCAATTCCACAAAGTAACATTTCCTTAAGTTCCCAGTTTTAATTTTTTTTTTCGGCAATCTAACTGAAGGTCTCAATGGTCCACGAAAATTCCACACAGGGCATCCATTCTTTTCACAAATACTTATCTTTACACGAACGGCATCACTTTTTCAAACCATCTTTATAAATGAACTTTTTTTGTTGTTGATAACTATTAAAAATTCCACCCGGCTAACTATAACTTCCCAATAAATTTCCATTCATGATTCCAAATTTAGTATTATTTTCTTTTCGCAAGCCAAAAGTCTAATTTGGGGAGATTCAAGCATAAGATCAGACCAATGGTGTGCAAGAGCAGTGGTCACATTTTTTCATGGGTTCACTAGGCATTGATATGGGAGTACTTTCCAAAGGAAACAGGATAGAGATTCGAAGTCTGTGGTCCTCATCCTTCAAATCGAGGTGCCAGATTGTCACTAACACTGCGTGATGTGGTCAGTACTGAAAACAAAAATCCGCTCTTACCTCCTGAATTCCTCTCCTCTGCATAGTCCAATGTGATTTGTCGGTCATCAATTGTACAGCCCTGCATCTCCTCAAAAGCCCTTTCAGCATCATCCATATTTTCAAACTCAATAAATCCCATCCTACACACAAACAAATTTAAATTGTTCAGAACAGATCAAGACATTGTCCTGTTAAAATTTACTTAAACACCAATCAAATTACTGACACCACATTAATTTGATTGGTGTTTAAGTAAATTAACCACTCATTTATGATTAAGTGAAAACAAAATTGCAAGTTTTCATTCATCACTGAAAAAATTTTTTTTTTACTTATTGAACTGTACGATGTTTTTGCTCACATTCTAAAGCAACCTACCCCTTTGATCGTCCGGATTCATTTATTAAAATGCGAACATCATTGCAATCCACAAATTTGTCTCTCACAGTTTCCTTCTTTGTACTGTAATTCAGATTTCTAACAAACAATACTTTGGACTTAGCTGAAAAAAAAAAAAACCAACACAATCAATAGCCATTAACTTGTACGAGGCTACTAACTAGGAACACGCACTATGCGATTTTTCTCTTTAACATTTAATAATTCTCTTTCACATCCATTTTTTTAGGTTTGAAATTGCACGTTTTCATTCAGCACTGTTCTTCAAACTTACAGGATATACTTCTATCACAACAGAGCTCTGTATCTAGAGTATATTTCGTTTGCTGAAAAGATTTGCAGAAAAACGGCCATGTGGTAAAACTACTCACAAGCTTAAGATTCATTACCCTTGTAAAATTTCTTGACATAGTTTAAATTTTACCTTTACAATAGATAATCAAACTGTAGAAGACAAATACTAACCCGGCATGTTGATGGTTTTGGAAGTCTTTAGGTGATCTAACGACTTTGGATGATCTTGGTTTGACTCCTTCTCCTCCAAAAGCAACGCTCAAAATGGCGCTAATGTAGTTAGACCTGCGCAATACACTGTCCTAGACACGCTTTGTCCGTTTTCGGGTCAAGGTCTTTTACAAGGGCGCTGAGCGGAGCACGTGATGAGCTACTGCCCAATCAGTTTCTTACTTCTGGAAGCCGGAAGTGATACGTCACTAACATAGCGTGGGCTGAAGTAGTCGTTACAAGGTACGAGTTTAGGGGCAGGGTACCAGATTTCACACCTTTTAAGCATGCTAATTTCAAAAAGTCTACCAGCCCAAGCACTTTAATTTATCTCTTAAAATCGTCTTTCTTATGGTATATAGAGGCTATGCAATATATTGCCTCGAGTGCATGCGAGTACACCCGAGACAAGCCATACTAAAACAGACTCGTACCTTTCTTCAGAACAAAGACTCGATGGCATTCATATTCTCGCGAGAGCTACTATAGTTCACGTCACGTGCTAAGACATCTCTATCTCGACGTAGGATGTAGGATAGCTTCTATTTTAGGTTGACTCGACGGTACACATTTGTAGGCCCCGGAAGCTCGCGATTTCTAGACGGCTGCAGGCGCATTCTAGGCTACATTCGCCGTATAAAACTAGCACACAGACACATTGTTATGGATAACAACTTCTAGGTTATAAAACTTATATAAAACGTATAAAACTATAGTTTGCCTCACTTTAATATGTTTTTTTAAAAATTGTCTTAAGTTTTAAAATTTACTGCTTGGTTTTTGCTTTTGTGTTTAAATAGGCGTAATTAGTTTTACACTATAAATTATATTACGATGTTGTTTGCGAATTTATTTAGCGCCTCTCGAGCTACTTGCATTGCCCACAGGTGCTAACATCATTTGTGATATCACTATTTCTTCTGCTCAGCCAGCTCAGGAGGTAAACATATTGAATCACAAACTTCCCATGCTTTTGTTAATCGTATACCGTATGATTAGGTATTTGATGAATAAAGTTATGGACATGAAAATAAAGCCGAATTAACAATTGTCTGAACTAAAAAGTATATAACAATGTTTAAGTAGGATATACGTCTGACGTGATTATCGCGGTGCTCAGCAATGAAACCATTGTGTATTCATGAGATTAAAGTTGCAGACCAAGAGCTTAATCTATAGCCTCCGTATAAAACAGGTTCCATGCATGGGTTTTATTCCAGGTCTGGGCGACTGGGCGTCTGGCGTGAGATCGTCCCACGTCCCTTTAACGATCAGCTCCATCAGAGGCCGATATAATATGCAATTTTAAATTGACTTATATAGTCGACGCACTTAAATTGGACGTTGATTATGCACAAATATTTGCACATTCTTTTTTTCGTCATTTTTATATTAAGAAGAAGTGTGCTATTTCCTGGTATTACGTCGGTCTTACGCCACAGTATAAAAACTGAGAATATGAAGAAATAAACATAACGTCAACGTAAGCATAACTTTTCAATGAAAAGAGCTGTATAAATTTCAATACTAAGATAACTTCAGACGATCTAACCGATTTTACGAGGGTAAACGACATTTATCCAACGAAAAAACGTACATAAGATCTATGTCGGCACAACGTCGAAAATGTTGCCGACGGTAGCAGGCGATAAACTAACGTTGGCCCGACACTTCGTGCTGGCCGGGGATATTATCCTCGTGTCAAGTAAGTAATTGAAACAGAATGTGCATAGCCTACAACAAAATGAAGACTTATGTCAGAAAATGCTTTGTGGGGTCGGGCCCGGATTTGGAAGTTCCCTATATAAGACACATTGAAACATTTAAAGATAGGTGGCGGAATTCCGTTGACTTGTCAGTTGATCATTCATCATTGACTATTTACTTTATCTGGAGAGTATATTCAGAACTAGGTTTTATTATTGGCCGTCAGTGCCCCGTCACCATGCAGCGTTGAGTGTTCGATGGACACAGCACAGCAGTTGAGGGTCCACTGGCCGCCTATAGGACCCGGAAGCTCTGCATGGGATCCTATACGGCGGAGATGCATTCTGAGCGATTTTCGAGACAATAAATCTGCTCGCATTGTCCGTTCAAATTTAACACTTTGACAGACAATTTTAGCCGATCTAAAGAAATTCCAAGCGTTTTCATAAGAAAAAAGCATTATCATTATAGGCCTATATTACACTTATTACGATGTAACTCACCTAAAGTTATCTCGCAGAATTATGGCATCTTTGGTCTCTTTGAGGACAAACACAATAATATATATGTATAAACAGTCTCCGTTGTTCGAATATAGTGAAACATGGGGCCTTGCTGCCAATAGGCCTACCACTGAGACAAAAACTATTGGTGTTCCGGCGAAGAGGTAAATTAAAGAATGAAAAAAAAATGGTTAAAAACGGGGTAATAATTGACAACATTGAAGAATTTAATTTTCACTGGAGTGGCAATTGTAATTTTTACAATTCTCAGAAATGTCTCTATTCGAGGGGGCACGCGCCAAGTTATCTCTTTATAGCATTTTTTCTAAAATTAATTATTAAAATTTGACTATCTGCATTAAAAGACGAATAATTAAAAAAGTAAGCCGAATTTAGACACAATTTACTAGATTATTATGTCACTAATAAGCATGCTGAATTTCACGGGTGTAGCTCAAAGGATTTGAAAAAATAAATTTCGACAAAAAACGAAGTGCTAGAAATGGGGCAAAACTAATCCAGCTGTACAGTTGCAAAGAACTTAATCACAACTTTCAAACTTAAAATTAAATTATTTCTAACTGGAATTTTTATATAACTTTTTCACAAAATTTAGGACAAAAAAGAGAATTCATGTTCTTATAAACAAATTAAAAAAAAAATAAAAAATTTTACCCTCGAATTATAACAGTGCATAAATATATTTGTTATTGTGACCTTGTTAAGAAATTTCAACCCTTACCCCCAACGCAAAGGTAAGATTTTAACATGATAGTTGACATTTTAGTCTTGTTTTGGCGCACCGCTATGAAATTTTGTGAGACAGATGTTTTTTGTAACAGACGTCTTTCCAAGTGAAGAACAATCAATTACGATACAAATTTGAAATGAATACTGTCATGGACTCGCGACTTCTTCCTCAGATTACAGCTGCATATTCAAAGCATGTTTGTTTGTTGCTTGTTTGTTTGATGGGGGATTAAATCGTACTTCATATTCTTTTAGATAATTATATTTTTTTTTTGGCTGTGTTTACGAAGTGGTGGAAACGTTCGAATGCTTGTTTGCTTGTTTGGGGTATTACGTCGTAAGGTTATTTCACTTATATGACGGCATGCCAGCCCAAAAGGTGAAGGAAACCATCCTCAATCAAACTGGCAACAGACGCCAAAGGACAAGCACAGGACTCAAAACAGGACGCCATAAAAATTCCGCTTCAAGATGCCCCAGTGTGCTCCAAGGCATCGGAAGCTTCCATCCAACCTCCCGCCATAAACGTTCGAATGGCTAATAGAAACGAAAAATAAAAGTTAACATAAAATTTGATACGTCTTGTAAAGATGTAAGGAAAAAACATACACTGGGGATTATGCGATAATACTTTTCATTTGTCAATATGCAGGTGATTGGATAGAGGCCCTTGTGCCATGGTGCACTTAAGGGGTAGTCCACCCTTAAAACAAATAAGTGTCAAAACTTATTATTATTGTATTATTAAATTACACATTTTTGTTCAGTACTGTTCTGTATCTTTATACATGGATTACGTAGTAGACTAATAACGATACAGAACTCTGCAACTAATATAGGCCTATATTAATATAATTCCCGATCTTGATAAATCAGATCTTGCCTTCACTTTCGAAGGCACAGGAGGTTTATCACAACTTTTTTTCTGTGTTATAATTTCAAACAACTCGGAAGTAAAGTTTTGAGGATTCATTCGCCAGCGAATTTGGTCTTTTTTTCTGGAAACAACAAGGAAGGATTGTCATTACATTAATGCTCCATATGTACAAAACGATCCGTTGATTCGCTTCGGTGACTGGCCTTGTATGAAATGACTTAGCATTTTGAATGTAGCAGTGAACGCCATAGCGAGGCGGTTGCCCCTTGACCTGATCAATCGACCTATGAAGCAATTTCAGCTCCTTCACGTGACTATTTGTTTGTGTTAAGTTCTTTTGTTTCGATCAAATGTTATGCTTAATAGTTTATAATAGTTTCTATTTACTTTTCTTTGCCGTTACCTACTCTATATCGATTTGTATTGGTGCGGAGTTCAATTGATGTCCTATAGGACCAGATGGGGTAATCTCCTCTCTTTATAGGATACGATTGTCTGAATATTGCCTGCAGCGGTAAATATGCCGCTAATGGCCAAAAAATGGTAATTCGTTACACAAAAGTTGCTAATCGGAGGGGACGGAAGTTCTACCGGAGATAGCCATTTGTACCCATTGATTCCCATCTGTGACGGACTTTGTATGTATAGGCACCCTAGCCTAATTACTGGACATTAGGACTACAGCTGTGAACGATATAGCGACGCCGATGTTCAATCAACCGGACGCCAGTTCACCTTTATCAAGTGTTTTGAGTCATTGCCTATCTTGTTGTATTTCCAAGTGATTTGAGTCATTGTCTATCTTGTTGCATTTCCAAGACAAGAATATTTCATCTTCAGTTTTTTTTTCTCAGGCATTTAGGGTGGTTTTCTTTAAGCATTGGGCTGGTACGCCATCATATCAGTGAATTTACCACGTGCAGCTTAACACTCCAATCAACCAGTATTTCAAAATAAAAACTCATTTAAAAACAGCAATAATGCCCATAGCAGCAGTAAAATATAACATGAAGCTTCGCTGTCCAAAACCCCTCGGCTCGCAAAAGAGCACAAGAACGTGCCTATTGATAGTGTAATGACTGTACTAAAATAAATGACAGAAAGGATACTGCTCCTTTTATCACCATAATATTATAATAAGATACAGCATCTTGATAA
>JAVFBZ010171061.1:0-10894 GCA_032466195.1 Katharina tunicata | reverse complement strand
TATTCACGACCTTAGACAAGGTTATCGGCGATGCCGGATATCGTTAGATAAAGGTAATACTTGGTTTTATAGCCAAATGAGGATGTGGTTGTGATTCTAAAGTTGATGTATAACTGCGCAAACTGCACAAACACTACTATTAAAGACAGAAACACCACTTACTTTAAAATTGAAATTTATTGACGTTTTCTCTGAGAATCGAATCCAAGTGTAATTTTTGAAGCACTTTATGAACATCAAGCAATATATTTTATTTGTAAGCGAAAATGAGATTTTCAAGGTATTAAAGAATATTTTCAAGTATATCAGAACAATCAGCTAGTGATGATACCAAACCAAGTTATTTTGAATATGGTGCTACGTTCCCGTCAAAACTCTCCAGTGTCTGTTACTCGACCTGATGTAATAATGGCGTACGATTTTTGTGCCACTTATGTGATATTTATATAGTCCCTTGTATCCATACTTTTTGTAACGTCTGTACCAATATGGGTTCTTGTAAGTGTTCTTTTTAGGGTATCTGTAATACCTGTTATTACTCAAAGCTGTAAAAAAAATGTGTTTTATCCCCCCCAAAAAACACTTAAAGTACACCGCATTCATGTGACTTAAGCACCTATCCATATAGCATCAATCAATAAATTATTAAATAAAAAAAATCAATCAGTCAATCAAAAATCAACTGACCCACAACCCGACCGGCCACCAACCAACTGATCAACCAAACGATTAATAGACCGACTAATCAATCAATCATCCAAGCGATCGATCGATTGATCAGTTAGTGATGTCATTTGGTCACCTTGTTTTAGCATCATACGACTATTGGCTCCTCCGTATAATAGTAAACATTTGTAGCAGCACATTTTTTCACGACAAAACATTTCATCCGTGAAACATTATTTTACCTTTAAAGTTTGTTTGTGTGTTTGTTGGATTATGTTTTTACGCCGCAATTAAGGTGATTACATTGGTTGACGGTCTACCAGCCAAATGTGCAAAGTAAACAATCCTAAACGACGTTGGCAACACAAGATACATGTACCTTAATAGTGACGAAAAACAAAACGGCTTTCTGATGCCTAAAAGGATGAAAATCTAATTGAGGAATCATTGAAAGTCCTCGACGGGTAAAATCTAAACCCGAGGAACCTTATTGACTAGCTTGTGAAGTGGGCTGTCAACATCGGCTTGTTCGGACAACGTTTCCGCCAATCAGCAGCACGAGAAGCACAGAAACAAGAAGGGGCTTCTTCATGGTAAAGTCTTACAATTAAAAAGAGAGAGAAAATGTTATGTCGAAATTTAAAACAAAATGTTGAATCCCGCAATTCAGATGAACGCATTAAAAGAGACAACAATGATAACCTAAGAGACGCAGGTGTTGGCTTAACTTCGAATGCAGCACCACGCCTAGAAACACCTAGTCGCATGTTTACAGCATGCATCATTAAGATAATTCAATTCTAGGCATATTGATAAGTAATGTTTCGACCTGGTCGCCGAGGCCGTTTTCAAGCATTCTTAGATAAATATATAACAAGATCTGGACTAATCAATCAACCAACTAAGTATAAGTATTGGAAGAAGAATTTCTACCATCATTGAGAGAGGTTCTTATAATCCTTGAAGATACGCCGGGTAAACATCACACTCATCCTAATAATTACCGCCCCAAATCTCTTAACAGCTATTTCCGTACACGACGATGCTTTGAATTAATGACTAGTCCCTCCTGGGCCCTAGAAGACCAAAACCTACTCATGGTTGGTCAACATTAGACCAAAAGATCATGCAGAGTCATGATGGCTTTATTCAGGGTGAACATTTGTTGTCTATCTGTTTTGATCTAGATAAGGCTTATCACACAACGTGGAAACATAAGAATTTAAAAGACTTCTGTGATATTCTTTTTAAAAAGAAGTTGGAAACACGTCCGCTATTCTTGTGAGTTAAACAAAAATGGGTTTCCGTTAACTTCCAAATCTCTTAGTCCTTTGCAATCCCCTTAGGATAATCTGGATTTTTTGGGATAACACTCTTCTGATGTATCACAGAAGAGAATCATGACCAGACGCCTCATACATACGCTTATATTTTACGTAAATGATAAAAACAAAGTTTGTTACGCAGTGTTGTTTCAAACAGGTACTTATAAACTCTGTTAAAAACGTAATTAGATAATGTGCCCCGCCAAACTGCCAGTGGACAATAACTTAAAACAAGTTTATAACAATATTAAACATTTCAAAGAAACATGTGGTACTATAAACGGCTGTAGCTCGAGGACATTAAGAGATAAAGGGAAATGTTTGGCACGTTGCTGGTTTGGGATCATCGAGCCAAACAAATATCATAAACCAAATCGGTTTGGTACAATTCTCTTGTGACGTCTTAACCAGCGAAAATTTGTAACTACGTTAAGATCCTTTTGAAATTCCCCACAAGCATCGTCATTGAAGACGTTTATAGATTTTTCGTTCAGACAAACAAGGCTTAAGCTATTTTTCAAACAAGGAAAAAATAAAGACCACGGAAAACAAACTGACGAAAAACAATAAAAACATCTAGTTGGTTTTACTCCTGGAAAGTTTCAACTCTCTGGCTAAAGCGATAAGGGCAGGACAAACTGAAATCTGGAGAATAATAATGTTTTAAAGTAACTAGTAATCAAGTAACGTTACAGGGAATTGTGAACATGTCACTCTATTGTTTTGCTTAATTCACACAAAATAGATTTTTGTCTACAGTTGATTATGTCGGCTTTTTATCCCCATTATTGAGCTGAGTTTGAACCGCGCCGTTTTCAATTCCGATTGATATGACCCAGATGCTACAATCAATTATATGCATTACGTGCATAGCTACATGTATAATCAGGGGCAGCACATCACACCACCCCAACAGAAGACCAGTCAACTATTTCTAAGTTGTTTTTATACACTTTGTTACGTAAACAAATGTATGGAAAACCCCTGCATGGATGTACTCTTTGGATGATTATAGTACACTATTCTTGATTTCCCTACACATTGACAATGCGATATGATGTTAAATATTCCATTTGATATTTTTTTACATTTGGAGCCTCCTCTGCCCAGGGCCTCTCTGGGCTCTCCATTTTGCTGAAACGACCAAAAGGCTCTTGTCATTAGTTTTAATGGCATTTAAAAGAACATATTGCCAAAAAAATATATGAAACCATGTATACCTTTGTGTTGGACAATGGCATGGGAATAATATAAAACCCTTATAATTGTCAGGACCAAAATAAACACTTTAAGCATTACCATAATTGTGCGAGTAACTTCCGCATAAACATGTATCAAACACTCGAATAAGTGCCGATTCGAATAAAACACGCATGGGGATCGATTGCCACACCAGTGATTGTGTTGATTGCAACTTTCGACAGCCCAAAGAAAATAGTACAGTTGAAACAATGTCGCTCCATGCGGTCGTCATGCATGCTGGAGTCATGTGATTATAGGCGTAAAAAAAATGATATAGATTAAATTTTATATTTAGATATATATATCACAGACTAAGGCATTCGATTTCCTGGATTTTTACAGCTCTGACTGGAGAGCCATATCCCAATGACGTCATGGAAAGGCCACTATAGCTGCGCTATCAACCTGAATAGTTGGTTGTACATCACATTTTTTCCCAACGTTGAATTGCATCCCACACAAGGCTGGTTAGTGCAACGGAAACCTAAATAGCAACTCTTTTTATGTGTTAACAGTTAAATCTTTAGCGGCCCATTCCTTTAAGAACTTAATTTACACGTTGTCGGGAAGTTACAGTACAGTTTATGAAACAAGACTTTCGTAATTCAGAATAAATTTGTATACATAAAACAAATGCGATTAAATTAGTACATAATTTCCCCATAGGGTTCTTGAACCTTTGGCCTGTCGCATAGAAGACTGGTTTCGCTATGCTGAGCACGAGAAATTGATAATCTTTAACAAGTTATGATTAATAAGCTGAAAGATAACCAAGGCCTCTATGGAATTTTAATGATTTATTTGGCATCTCATTTTTGATTCAAGGTATGATAGTGGAATAATATTCGGAAGACATTAGGACAAATTAAAACTTCATTTTGCAGGCGTAACAAACCTGTTATGTTCGCACACTTTTACCCAGTACGCTTAGGCTATTATTAAACAATGTGCATGGACAAAACATACTTGTTTGGCTAAGCTTTTAGAGGGTACTTTATTTCACCTATATGACAGCATGCTAGCCCAATGGATGAATGGAACCCCCATAGGTGACATAAAGGACAAGGTAGGACATTTTCAGGACGAAGGACACCATAACAAATCGAAACAGCAATATTTTAACCACAACCCACAGGCAGCTATAAACATATTTTTTATTTTTGTCTTCGTTTCATTTTGTCTACATTTTAACATCTTAGGCGAATAAATGGGGAAAAACACATCAACAAATGAATGTTTACTTTCAACTTTCCGCGAACTGTTACTATACTCTGTATAAAAAAGAAAAAGAAACGCATATCATCTTTGCTAACCAAGAGTTCTGATCTACTCTCCATTACAAACCTTGACGGACCGA
Organism: Katharina tunicata; assembly: GCA_032466195.1. NCBI lineage: Eukaryota > Metazoa > Mollusca > Polyplacophora > Chitonida > Mopaliidae > Katharina > Katharina tunicata. Next base: position 6,304 of record JAVFBZ010171061.1, on the reverse strand, counting down.
ACACCTGTAACCAGAATTTACAGCTAAGTAATTTATTGGTTGCGTCAGAATTTGTAGGCACCAATCAAAGTTTACCGGAGGTTATCGTATCGAGTAGTTTGGGTGACGTCATAAAGATTGTACGCAAGTTGTAAACGCATATCCCATTAGTTTGATATTACAGTGATATTTATTAATTCCTCCCCAGGTGACAGCATGGATATAATTGAAATCATACTGTTCTATATCCACAGGGCAATAAGTAAAATCTAAAAACTGTTCATGCGTGTATGCTGGTGACCCTGTTCGGATGTACTGTTATAGCTTACACGCTCAGTTTGCTTGTTTGTTTGATTTGGCTTTAACACCGTACTTTTCATCTTCATTTCACTCATATGACAGTTCGCCAGTCCAGTCCAATCGGTGGAGAAAACCATCCTTAAAGACGCTGCTAACATATAAGACATCACGATACATTTAAAGAACGAAAAGCAGGACACCACAACAAATCGACTTCCCGGAGAAGTTTAGGTCAGAGGGCACCAGGGCACAGAGGCTCACACCCTAAAATCTGCTGAATGTTCACAAATCAACTCCATTCCGACGAAGTGCTACCACACTGGTCATGATATCGAGGGTATGGACATCTCGTTAACCACTTTAGTAGCCAATCACAAACATCGGTGTAGGGGAAGATCATTGCTAGTTTTAATGTTTTTGTTGAATATAAAAAGAAACAGAAAGGTACCAGTTCCATGTATATTCATTTTCTTCCACAGGGACATCGTTAGGTTTCAAATTCAAAGTCACAATTTCATCAGTATCGTGGAATATAAAGAACTCCACGGAGCTTACTTCCACTTATGCTTTTGTTATGCTGAAAAATTGAGCACTAGAAGCGAGTCTGCACACAGTAGCTCCATTGTTCTATTCTTACCACATGCTCATAAGTACGAAAGGCGAGATAGCAATTTAATGTACAGTATATAATTACCGTTTCTAGAGGAAGAGTATATAATTGCTGTCCATACAGAGATGGCTTTGCTTGAGTATGTAACTGCATTTACCATATTCATTGAATGTTACCCAACTAGTTGGTCAGTATTGCTGTGGGCGTTACATTAGCCCAAAACATGAGAACCACGACATTCCTCTGGTGTCGAAGGGAAAACCTGCCACTCTAATCAATACACTAGATTCACTTCCCTGTTAAATACGGAAAATGTTAATCGGACGATTGTATTCTTTTCCCGTCTGCAACACGATGGAAGGGCTCAACTTCTATATTGGTAAACTGATTTACTTGAATGCAGCTCGTAATTCAAATATCAAAGTACAAATACAGGCCTGCAAGTGACTCCTATATTTCCTATATGTCTTATATTTTTTTCTCTTCCTATATTTTCCTATACAAAGTCCAAAACCTCCTATATTTCCTATACTTTGAAAATTTTATCCACAGTTGTTGAAAGTCTTGTTTCAGGTGTTAACATTAGAACTCTCCCAAACTTAAACTCCTAAGATGACAGGCAATGCTCTGATGTGAACACGAAAAGAACTGAATCTGGCACTTTTCAAGGTAAGTTTTTCACAACATATCTTGGAACCCCAATGATGATAACTGAGGGGTTTATTACTGTGTGCTCTTCTTGTTCAACAATATCCACTCTGACCTTCAACATGGTCCACTATTACACATATTAATGATAAATTATTAGGCTTGAATTTACTTATATAATTTTGTTTGCAAACTTACAAATCTACTCATTCCAAAGCAGCGACTATGGGTAAGCCATAGATTTTGAAATGTGTACCCTGTGTACATTTTGGGGTTGGTTGAACACAAGAATCGAAGCACGCAGTACAGTTCACCAAATAAATAACCTAAGAAAATAGAACACAGTTTCAACACCGTGTTGACATCATGTCGACTCTTTCATTAGGTGTTTTATTTGGTGTACTTTATCAGCTGTCAATATGTCTTTATCTGTGGTGTTGGGAATCTCATATGTAGGCCCTATATTGATACTAGGCTATACTGACAGGAATGTTTCGCAAATATTTATACTTTTTCTTCTTTCAGATGCATGCAGCTGCAAAATAGAGTAACACATGTATTAACACCGAAAAATCATTTTTTGTTAAGTATGCCTGGAGGAAAAACCAAATTCCAGAGTGCATGGCTAGATCAAAAAGATTCTAATGGTCAAAAGCTTTATGAGTGGTGTAAAGCTGATCCGAAATGCAGCACAAAAGCTTATTGTTTACTTTGCAACAAATCTGTAGGATGTGAAAATAGTGGACTATTCCAAGTCATGCAACATGCAAAGGGTGCAAAACACAAATCTATAGTAGAAAACAAAAACAGCAGCACACAGCGCCATTTTCTGATTTCAAGAAACCCCAGTGCCTCGACAAGTTCAGCTGCATCACAGAATACTGGTACATTATTGCATGACAAAAGTTTGATTGAAAAAATCTGAAATTGTGTGGGCTGTCAAGTCTGCCCATGCAGATTATTCATTTGCTTCATCTGAGGGAATGCCAGACCTGTTCAGAAGGATGTTTCCAAGTAATGTGTCTGATGGGTCAAAGATATCCTACTTGATATCTGATGGACTGGGACTTTTCTTCAAGAAAGCGTTGTGTCAGGATGTCTCACAAGCCACTTCTGGTTACACCCTACATTATGATGAGACTACAAATGCACAGGGACGAAAGCAATGCGATTTGCTTTTGCGGTACTGGTCTGAGACTACTAGCCAAATCAATGTACGTTTTTTAAAGACTTTTTTTTTTGGCCATGCCAAGGGCAAGGATGTAGCAGAGGAAATACTCTCAACGATTCAGGAAGATGGGTATCAAATTCCACTGTCTGGATTGCTTAGTCTGAGTTCTGATGGACCCAATGTCAATAAGACAGTATGGCAGACAATAAATGAAAACCTGAAAAGCATTGGATTCCCTGGATTGTTGCCTTTCATTCCTTGCAACACAATGTTCACAATGCTGGCCTCTCTGTTTACGGAGAAAACTCAGAAGAGCTGGCATTAGACCTTTATCTCTGGATTAAGAGTTCTGCATGCCGTAGGGAGGATTTTAAAAGTGTCTTACATGAAATGGAGCTGGACACACATCTTTTCATAAGACATGTACAGTCTCGTTGGTTAACATTACTGCCAGCCTTAGAGAAAATAGTAAACAAATGGGACGCCATCGTAGAGTACTTCCTCAACAAACTGCCAAAACTTGCTCAAGAAGACAGAACCCTGAAGACACTAGAAGGGAATGCTCGCTACATCCGATTATGTAGAAAACTAAAAGACAAAAAAACACTCGTGGAAATCCACTTCCTCTTGTCAGTTGGTAGCATATTCACAAAATTTTCCTCTTCTTCCAGACAGAAGGACCACTCGTACACATACTACATGATTCTATGAGTGAGCTGATTAAGTCTGCTATGAGAAGATTTGTCAGAAGGAGTATGCTGACTGAGGTTGAAGGAAAACAGCTCCTAACTGTTCAGTATGACAAAACAGAAAACCACATTTCAAATGAACAAATGAAAATTGGCCAGAAGACTCGTTCTGAACTGTCCAAACTGACACAAGACCAACGCAAGTTACCATTCATGGAGATGAAAAAATTATTTCTGGCCGTAACTAAGTACTTAGTTGGACACATTCCCCTTGGATTACACTCCTTAAGGATTTGAGTTATTTACACCCTATTATGAGGGAGAAAGATAGGGGTGTGTCTGCTGTCCGCCGTATTGCTGTGCTTCTGCCGTCTGTAACAGAGGAGCAAGTTGCCTCAGTAACTGATGAATGGAAGATGTACCAGACAGAAATCATCCCAGAGGACTTATTTGAGGAATAATGTCTACTGGGCCAAATATTGGAAATCAGGAATTTGCTAGGTGGACCTAAATACCCAAACTTGGCAATTCTTGTCAAAAGTTCTCTGTCAATTGCTCATGGGAATGCTGATGTAGAAATAAGTCTTTCGGCAAACAAGCGTACTCTGACTTCAGACCGAACCTCTCTTGGTGATGTTTCTGTAAATGGACAGGATAGTGAAGGAACAAGCAAGACTTCTGAATGGGGCCCACAATGTACCAGTAACAAGTGGTTTGTTAGAAGCTGCTAAGTTTGCACATCAGAAGTACCAAACTAGACTTAAGGAGCAGAAAGAAGAGCGATAGGATAGAATGCAGATTGAGGCAAACCAAAGAGAGGAACAACAAGCAAGACTAGCAGGGCTGGAAAAACTAAAAAAAATAGAGAATCTCTTGGGGAGAAGAAAAGGCAGTCCACAAATCCCAGAGTGAACTTTCTGAAGAGTTTAAATCAGCTGAAACCATTTTTAATGAGGCCAATGAAAGACTTTCCTCCGCCATAAGAAACAAGCACTTTGACGAAGCTACAGTAGCTCAAGGACTAATGGAAGTTGCTAAGAAAAAAATGGAATCTGCTCGCTCTAAACTGAAAAGAAATATGGAAACTAGAGATAGCTTAGATGCTAAGAAAAAAAAGACTGTTTGATGCTCTTTCAGAAGCAGCTAACCCTGAATAGTGACTCTTATTGCTTTCATTTAGCCTAAATGCTAAAACAAAATTGATGTAATATCATCTTTTTGATCTCCAGCTGGCTTAATGTTGCTTGTCAATAGTGATATTATTATCAATGTTTTAAACAACCTTTATTGTAACTCTATGTAGTCACCTGTACTTATATATGGAGCTTATGCATCTGCAGGTATCGGTAGCCTTTAACCTTTGGATCAGGCTTATTGGTGGTGATTGAGTGAACAAGTTTTGTTTAGATATAAACAGCTAACCCTAAATAGTGAATTTTCTTGCTTAGCATTTAGCCTTTGCTAAAAACAATAAGCCGTATTGTCACGTTGTGGTCTCCTGGGTTCAGTTGTTCAAAGTGCTAATATCAAATTAAATCACTAACCTAGTATTAGATGACGTCACACCATGTTGTACTCCTATTTCAAATCCTGGATTACGGATTTAATGTGATATTAGCACTAATCTTGGTTTTGAGCAACTGGGCACTGGTGGCTTAATTTTACTTCGCAATAGTCATATTTACATTAATTTTCAAACCAAACTTTCTTTGTAACGCTATGTTATCACCTGCACTTGTATGGAGCTTATGCAAGTGGTGTTTAACATTGGTTGTATGTGAGTGAACAAATGTTGTTTAGATATGTGCAACATTGCTTTTGAAGTTTTGATGTTTTTGTTGTTCAATCTTAGATAATTCAAGGTAAAGTAAAAATGTTTTAAGTTTGCTTGTATCACTCTCTGCTAAAGGTATCAATAAATTATATTTTCAGGTTAATAATTGGTATTCCTTGCTTGTGTAGACTGAATTTACCATGGTAAGAGAAATAAACTTCAGATTATTGCCTGTCATCAAAGGTACAGTACGGTCTCATCCATATCCTCATTTATATATAGCCATAGGTAAGTCAAAGTTGTATTTTTACCATAACAAGATGGCAAATATAAAAAGATATATTTTCCTTTATTATGTAGAAAATTCCTATATTATTCCTATATTTTAGCAAAAATCCTCCTATATTTTTTCCTATATTTTCTATCATAAGTACTTGTAGGCCTGCAAATAAACAAGTTAACGCAAAACATATGTGTGTGTCTATAAAAGACTTTAATGTTAATTTATTCACCAATATTCAGCACCCTTGTCCCCGTGATTGAGTTGATATTAAGTTTTTTGATTGATTGCCATCTGTGCGTTTTCTGGATAAGTTTTTTTGTCACTTTTGAGCTAGGAAACATAAAGTCAACATCCCATTCCTAAAATGGTCTTGTCATAGCGTTGCCACATGTATGTATTGATAAATAAGGCCATTAATTATTATGTTGAATGTTATTTATTTTTGTATGTTATTAATAATCAGAAATACAAAAAAGCAAAGATTGGTCGTATGCGACGGGGTACATATTCTGACATACCCGTCCGTGGCTCGGATGGTTGAGCGGTGAACTGTTGAGTCCATTTCACTGTGCCCGGTAAAGGTTCACTTGGATTTAGGTATACACGGTTGTGTTTCCGGTGGCTGCGGAGATCGTACTTTGACCAGTTTTTTTTTTCTTTCGATTTTTTCAGCATACAGCGGCAACCCAAAGTCGTTGTAAAAGTGAAGCACCATTGAGTGCGACGTTAGACAACAATCAACACAATGAATAAATGTATTGGCAGCCCCAAAGTACACTAGTGTCCAAAAGAAACGATATCAACTTGTTTTCAAAATATTTTGTTACGAATTGATTTTTGTAATATGAAA
>JAVFBZ010171050.1:0-10800 GCA_032466195.1 Katharina tunicata | reverse complement strand
TAATTCAAAATTTATTCTATTTAACATCGGAATTTAGTACAAAAGAGAACATTAGCTTTAAGCTATTGATCCGACCTTACGAAAGACCAGATACGATGTGCAGGATTATATACCAGAATCGAATAAATAATTTATATATATAAGTGAAGATACTACGTATGTTAGTTAATTTGATCTATCTTCTTCTTTTAAATGTCTTGTAAGTTAAATAAATTCAATTTAACATTCAACAAGGTATACAAAATGTCTTCAATTGTCAATTTGTGTTCACATGGGGTTTATAATATATGTGGTCGATAGATAATACAAGGCAATAATGTAATTGTCAGAATGGGGCCATTAAAACCATCATAAGAAACGGATCGAAAATTCATTGCAAAGTGCAGCGATAAGAAAGGAATGAGAGAAGATTAGATCGACCTCCTATCGTCTTTAATGCGGCTGCTGTATTTTCACATAGAGAGAGGTTAGGCTGCCAGTTGCATGGACGGTATAACAAAGAACCGAAATATCCACCGAAAAGAGCAAAATCCGCGGATTAAATGGATTAGTGATTTAAATCGCTCCAAATCCACACTGCACAAGTAAAACGGAAGGGTGGGTTTCAAGTATGCCGTTAACAGAATTAATGATCATATAAACCTCGTGTTCATGATAAGCCAGAATAATAACACAGACAACTGCACCTACCGTTAAGCGCACACTTCATCTACGAGTTCCGCTCACATCGTTAGTCTGTTTTTGTTTATCAAGGATCTTATTAGCTGTGTAAATTAACATGTATCCTTCTTTTAGCCCTCGGGAATTTTTACTTTTCTTTTTTCACAGATATTGGGAACCACAATAAAACCAGGAACAGTGTTATTAACTATTTTTTGCACATAACGAAGTTTGGATGGCTTATATCAAAGTTTGAATGTAATATTAAGGTTTTCTGTGGGATGTATCATAAGGTCGCCACTTGTTTAGTCAATATTAACCTTTTTCCAGAAACAAACCGAGGAGAGTCATTCACAGACATAAGACATGAGATAAACGTTAGATTATCCGCAGGGCATTATAACCGACACAAACAGATTTCGCTAGGCTGATTGTGTTTGTTGAATCTATAGAGAATATAATGGCTCTAAGTAAATCTACTCCGATTACCCGTGGGTCTGTTTCTATCCTGAACGCCCTGCCTTATAACCAACACTGAGCCAGCCCTTTGCTGCCCACTAATTGTCTGGTAAATATTTGCAAACAGTGATTGCATGGAAGCCTTCAGATGAACGTGGCTCAGGCAGACTTGATATCTACCGGCTATAGCTGTACCGTTTACATACTGAGAGAAACGATACTTTTTTTGATTCCCTGCATAAAACATTATTGGACATAGTGCAAACCTTCTGATAATGGCAGACATTCGGGATTTGTGAATGGCATAAAATATATGTTGCATGCCCAGATTCAGACTGAGTCTAAAGTTATCATGGAAACTTTTCAAGACTAAAAATCTATTTTTCTTTCCAGCTTTAAATGAACTTTTGTCATTCCAGAACTTGTTCCCAAGATACCTCTGAGATTTATCTTGTCCTCGTCATCATACATAGGAGATCTCGCGCGATCAGATTGTTCTAAAGGGTGCACTCAAGCCAATCGAGATTCTTGTGACATCTAGCTCAGCCCTCTACAGAGGAAGACGATGTCTCTAGTTCCATAAGCACGCTTTGGGACCTCCTTCCATCTCCACTCAGTTTACCTGATAAAAGGGATAATGTTATATTTGTTTACAATTCATACTAACCCGTTAATATGCTAACATTAATAAGATGAAGAAGGAATGTGTTTTGGAGCAATAATTCCCTTGAGGGTAAACATAAAGCTGGATGGAAGGTAGATCTTATAAAAACAATTTTGACAGAAGCATTAACCTCACCCGATAAAGAGGGATACTATTATCTTTGTTTACCTTTGATAATAGCCATTACCATACTAACATGACTACAAAAGGAAACGAAAAAGCATCTGGTTTAGTAATCCCTTGAGGCAAAACATGAAGCTATTAGACTGTGTTAACAGTAGGCTAAAAAAGCAGAGTGGATGTAAAAACTTGTACAAACAATATTTTGACCAGAAACATTAACATTGAATGTATAGTTTACGCCGAGGCAGAAAATATTGACAAATTCGGCCGGCTTTGGTAAACAATAAGACAGACCAGCTAATGCTAATATTATAGTGTTTTAATGTATAGGCAGAGAGGATTATATTCAATCAATGCTCAGGTGGGGTTTTTTGTCCACGTATATCGTGATAACATTTTACACATATAGGGCCTAACTCAGATATGGACTTTAGAAAACACTAATTATAAGACTATCATCATTGGGGAAAACAAATCAAAAAAGAGAATCGAGAATTCATTTGAGAGTGAACGAGAATGGATTGGACCCTACAAGTAAGACGAGAACTAAACTGCAAAAGGCTTTTAAAAACTTAACTGTGACAGTGCATTAATTCCCACGTTTATGCGCTATTTTTCGACTGCAAAAGCAACGAAGATAAACTCAGCTGATTTTGGAATACTTAATGTGTTATTGGATTTGTTAGTTGTTTAAGTCATTGCTGTGTGACATTGTGTTATTGGAGGAAAATCAGATGAGTGCGCTCCGATTATGTGGGGAAGAGCAGACATAACATGTAGATCTTTATGATTAAGAATTAGGGTCTGTGGGACAAAAGATACAAAACAAGACGGTTTATAAAATAATGAGTGACATTTAAAGAAGTTAATAAACATCGGTATTATGTAAATAGAAAAACAATTAGACTGCAATGAACTTTTTACCGTTTTTGAAGATATTAATATGATTTGGGGGTTGTTGTTGTTGCTGTTTGTTTGTTTGTTTGTTTTTTTGGGAGGCGGTATTGTTTTTATGTATTGTCCAACATATTCATCGACCTTAACCCATGTCATTTGAACTGCTTCTTTTGTCAACTAATTATAATATGGATTTAAATAAAGGAAATTGATTGAACGGAATTGTAAGAACTATGATCTTGAAGAGAACTCTTTTTCTTTCTTTTGTTTGCCTTTATCACATTAATTCGAAGAGGACAAAGAAATCCACATACTGGTTATAATTCAATCTGTAAATGTTCATTAGCTTTAAGAAATCATTTCGTTATTGTGGTTTATATTGCAGCCTTTCGGGTGGATCATGTAACGAAATGTATTAACAAATCATCCGGTTGGGACACACTGAACCATGAGTTCACTCTCAGCTACCTGGCCCGGAGAGCTACGGTTTGTAGTGTCAGCCTATACTGAGTGGAGGTCAGATATGTGCTGCATAATGATTGTCACGTGACCACGGTACTGACTCCGTAACCGCACCACATATCACATATCATGTAACCGTAAGGAATAAACCTAATTTCCTCGGGACAAACCAATTTAAAGCTCAGTTTAATCAATGCTTTTCACTAATTTGTTCTGATTTATAACTGACTCATTGCTTTCCCCAATTTCCCCATCATTTCCATTATTTGAATGTTGTAAGTGTTCTCATCAGAGTTGTGAGTGACTTTGGGACTGGTCCATTTAAGACATAGTGATATGACAGTAATGTACACCCCATTCTTTATTCTTGAAACATCTGTCAAGTACACAATAATCAACCCCCTCGGTCATTTTTATTCCGTAACTACTTTAGTAATCAGACAAATGAAATAAACCGTCATTCTGGTTTACGCTAAACGCATTTGTGAGTTATTCATATGTGGCGGAAATCAGTAAACCCCTTGGTAGTTCATTGGGAATATCATCGGAACCGATTAGTTAGATATTTGATCATCTTTTCAACTGACCCTGCCCCAGAACTAAATCCTTACGCTATCAGCTTGACGCAGCTTCAGAAGAACCCAGAAAAAATAACCATGTGGGCAAACATATATATATTGCACGTTATTTTCAAAACAATTAATTTACATTCACATTGAGTTGTAATTTGTTTATCTGTCAATAACTACATGTGAGTTAAATACTTTGTGAACACTTTTACACCGGAAAACAGTGGTGTCTTTTTCCAGCTCTGATCCGCGGGGCTTTTTCGACCCTAAGTCAGAAGGCTTTGTGAAACTGACCCCCTAATCAGGTTTATATTTGATTTTACACGACCAAAAAAGTTAACAAATATGATCCAGATATAAAACGCACACCTTTGTTGACCAACCAACTTTGACAGATAAAGGAAATCCGCATCAGTTGTGAGCACCTTTTAATCCCTATAAACGTTACACATCGATTGCCGGTCTTAAATAATTCACGAAGTTCCAGCGTACTGCGACGATTTTCTGTTATCGCTCGTTTCAGTAACCACATTAATTGGTGAACTTACATTAATGGACTCGGAAAACACCGTTTGGTGTACTTAGGCAAGCAAACCAAACTTGACCGCCTGTTCATCATAAATACTTTGGATTCACGTAGTTTACTTTATTTAAACCCAAGTATTCAATATAAGGTTTGCAGATGACTTACTTTGCGCGATATGTTGTTATGGTCATTCTCGGCGGATATACACTTCTGATGTGGGCGAGAGAATGCCAGTTAAAATAGAGAAACCTCCAATTGGCTGTCGTTAGTCAACATCAAAGGACATCATTAGAAACATCAAAAATACCTCAGGCGTGTTTTGTAATGGAAACAAGACAACTAAAATAGGACAAATTTATTTTGCTTGTGGGAACCCTATTCGTTTAAAAAAAAAGATGAGCAGATTTTCCTTACGAATTAGGGTGACAAAGCGTTACTTGACATCGGCAATGACAGCCAAAATACAATCGAAACAGACAGTAATTTACACATGCCTCAATAAAAATAAGTTATGCAATATCATCATCTAAAAAATCTCAAGCGAGTTTAAAATTTTTAAAATCATTACTTACTTAAATACACCAATAAAATGAGAAACGATTAGTAAGCAAATATGTAAGAAACATACCATAGAGACAGACTAAAGACAATTCTATATGTTTTAAGATATTCTGTTGAATGCTAAGAATATCATGGAATATCAGCTGGCAATATAAAAGTTTATGGAACAAAAATATTTGAAATCATGATCCGATTTTCTTTGCATAATGTGGTCGAAAGAATTGAAATCGATTTGTTCAAACCGTCCACATTATACATGGTTGCTTTTGGCCAGTATTTTTTTCCATTATATCAGTGTGCTTTGTTTTTATTTGTTCAGTGATTGCCAATGACTGGGACAGATAATTTAACTAACCATGATTGACATGTTTGAAGCACAGTAATTCCATTCACTTTGTATGAACATTGTAGAAGGTAACCCTGACAGTCTTTGGGGTTGTGAAACACACATTTTAAAAAAAAAAAACTTATTATTTCCGCATTTGTAATTTTCAGCTATTCAGATTTCATTACACTACCCCCAATGCATAACATAAACAGTACACGTCTAATGGTACCTTATTAACAAAATATATTGTTAAATTTGTGACGAATATTAAAACTGGTGATCAGGATATTTGTAAATACATAACTTATATACTACAAAATTACACTGAGAACTGATCATATCCACCTCACAGGTGAATGAAAAGAGCAAGCAACCTTTGTTCGCACAGATACTGGGTTGTTGTCACAACGTTAGTTATTCGTATATAAATATCCAGGTGACCAGTTTTAAAATTCTTCACAAATTTAAGTCGAAATATTTTAACTGAGGTTCATATGATTGTGTTTTTTCTGATGGTCTTGCTACATAGATCAGATGTTAAAAGTGCAGTTAGTAGCAGCTGCAAAAGAAATAACAATCTTTGAAAGAAAATGTTAACTTTACTTTGCCGCATTTTGGGCAATTATTTATTTATTAAATTTATGTTGATGATTGCCTCGTCATTTATGACGATAATTAGGTTGAGAAAATACTGTAATAACGAACAATAACGTTTTAATTTTTTCTTAATACCAATGAAACAAATACTATTCAGGAAAGTCATGTAATTGAAATTTTTAACAATTGTTTAATAGAGAAAAGTTCGTCTACTTTAAATCGTACAAGATACACAACCAAACCAATTACTTGTGCCTCCTGTGCCATGGTGCTGTCTGAGCTAAGGGGCACAGGACGCCGATTTGTTTTTGTGTCCTGTTTTGGCAATGTTATGTAAATTTTTTGTCCTGTCTTGCATGTTGCCAGCGTCGTTTAAGGTGGTTTCTTTCACCGATTGGGCTGGTACGCCGTCATGTAAGTGGAATAACCTTGATAACGGCGTAAAACCCCCGATCAAACAAAAACTTGCGCCGATCATAATTATAAATCTATTTATTTGATCTTAAAAACAAATTTGTGAACGGTGATTTATTGTTTTTGTGAATATTCGAGCAAGTTTTTACGATATTTCCACACTGGTCCGTATATATTAAATTAACCACAGTGGTGAATATAAAAAGATGTAAACTTGAAACAAATCTATAGAGTGAGAGATGTAAAGTGAGTTAGCACAGAGGCCAAGTTGAAATGGATTATTTCACGTCTCAATGGTAATCCACTTGCTGCAAGAATTCCGGCACTAATAAATAAGCAGTAAAATGTACTCCTTAAGAAGTAGGTAATTTGATTAAAATTAAAATAGTTAACAACAAGCACAATCAAATAAAACATTTAACAGCCTTTTGTTACAAATATATAAACAAAAAGTATTTTTGAACAAATTTATATTGTGTATAAAATATACTAATACTGTAAAAAAAATACTGGAGGAGAGAAGGGAAAATGATTTATGTATAAAGTGTACCTCAGTGCTATCAGTGTCTCTGATAAATGTTATGTCTGTATACGAGTGGAATATTTTGCTTGTATCAACCTTGGTGGATGGGTTTTCGTCAGTTAAGAACCAGATAGATTTAACAAACGTCTTATTCTTTGAGAGATTAAAACTTGACAAAAAACTACAGTTGATGTCTTAATAAATGAAAAGCCAACTAACCCCTTGTGGGGCGTTCTTTATGGAAAGTTGACCAGTGACCGTCTGATCGCGTTGATGTTAATGAATTAAACACCACATCGGATCACATTCCTTTTGTGAAGCAAATCCAGTTATTCTCAAATGAAATGAGTCGTGGAGAAAATCCAGTTAAAGGTGTTAATGGTGCTGACTGGGGACCACAGCTCTAATCAAGCCTGACCCCGTGAGTACTGGTCTTAACGCTAATGCAGCCAGCTGCTAACAGTTCTAAAGTTATTTGATGTCATTTATACCTCGACACGTTATCTGTAGGGATAACCAGTGTTCGCATAAGGAACTATTGAGATTCTATTCATAATAAGTTGTAGTGCCGTTCTTGTTTCCATTAGAATGGTACATGTTTATTTACACCGGCAATGAGCCCGGGAATCCAGAAAATAAAAGGACAGTTATTGGCTAGTCCTTAAATAGGTTTATGCATTTCATAACATTCTTGTGATAATTTAAAGCAACCAACGCCGAAAAGACAACTACGATTTAAATACGAGAACAAGTCAGTTATGTAACATGTGTAATTGTCAAATGTTTTCTCAACTCTAATCTATTTGCTCCATTCACCTATTGTAGTTAATGTTAACAATAATGTTAATTCAAGATAAATTGACTCAGCCATCTCGCCCGTGGTTGCAGAACGTATAATTATAGCCTCGAGAACACAATTTTCTGTGTAAGCTATCTTGTCGTCATAGATTATTACTAAAAAGATTTTAAACGTGCTGGATAAATCTATGGTAAATTTTGAGTCTTCGTTTACATGTTTTCATAAGCTCCATCCTGGGTACCAACTCTTGTGTTCACGCACCTTTCGTGCGTCATCTTTTTTGCATCTACGATCACATCTCCTCAGTCCGTGGCTCCATCCCTCCGTTTTCATTCCCGTATCTTCAATCTAGTGTCTTCCATTGGCCTATGGTTTTTGGTCTTTTCAATCTGCATTACCATAACTTGTTCCAATTTATTGAGCATACTAAACCAGTGTAGACAATGAAGTTAGTTCAAGTTTAAGTTTCAAGTTTCTTTATTCACCAAACGTTTGATATAACAGATATGCAATTATAAAAGAATGACGGGAAATAAAGCTCTAAGCAAGCTTGTTCTACCCCTAGCATGTAAATAATTCCTTGTGTTTACATGAGGTGATATAAAGTAGTCGTATTTTTAAAATGAACATATGTTTATAAATGTAAAGAGAGAAAAAAAAGAATTTTGTATATGCTTACATATATACACATAATACATATATTTACATATAAACACAAATAATGCATATATACATGCATATATACATACATGCATACAGAATATATACACAAACGCATATACATACACATTATTATGCGTACGCTTAGAATGTTATATATATATAACCTGCCCATATTTATTTATATAGTTTTATTTAGAAAATATTTCTTATTATTCGATTAAAATAAAGATTTAGATGTTATACATCTGATATTAGTAGGAAGCTTATACCACCCCCTAGGGCCTGAAGTGACAAACATATTAAATGATAATTGACCGCTGTAGACTGGTCTTATAAAATCAAAGAAAGAGTTTCTTTGTCTGTTAACGTGTGCCTGTCGGGTTAGTAGAAAAGTCAGATTGAATGGAATTGTTTCAATTGAGTAAAAGTATTGGTAAGAAAGTATAAGGGTTGAGAATTCAACCAGATCAAAAAGTGGAAGTATCTTAAATTGCGAGAAAAGTGATTTGGTGTTATCTAAACGCTTTGACAGAGGGATGGTTCGGATGGCTCTTTTCTGGAGAATATAAAGAGGTTTAAGGTGGGTTTGAAATGTGTTTCCCCAAAGAACCAGCCCGTATGACAGACAAGAGAGTAATATAAAATGTATAGTGTTTTCTTATTGACACAGTTTCGTAGGTGAGAAAAAATTCCGATGTTACGGGAGACTTTTGTGCATACATAATGGAAGTGGGATAGCCAATTCAATTTTTCGGGAAAAAAATATACCCAGGCACTTAAAGTTTCAGTACTAGGTCTGGTTAATAAATCTAATTAATATCTTTGAGTTTTCAGCTACTTTTTTTAATTTGGTAGAATGAGCATATATTTTGATTTATTAATGTTTAGTGAAAGTGCGGCGGAAAACCAGGTGGAAAAAATTTGAAGTTCGGTGTTAATCATGTCAAAAGTCTGAGATAAGGAGTCGGCGGAGAATGCAAAAAGAGTACAATGAAGTTTATTAGAAATATTACTGATATCGTTAATGTATATAAAAAAAGGGTGGGTCCTAGGATTGAGCCTTGGGGCACCCCAATAGTACGACATAAAGAGTCAAACTTACCAGATGAAAGAGGATATATTAGGTAAACTACACGTGACTGACTTGAGTCAGCATGACGAAAATATACCCAATAAAGTCACCAGCATTAAATTGTGTTCTTGAATCGATATCACCATCTTTAATAAAAACACATTCTCGATTCAAAGGGCTGAAAAAAATTGATAAATCATAATGGAGTGTATTTGGTAATGATCACATAGCCTATACCACCCTGATCTTGTTCGTGGTAACGATTTCAAAAACAGATTACAGAATCTCCCAGAATACAATACAGAGATGTGGGGGAAAGAAATGAAATGTGTTCTGGATACAGATGATGTAAAAGTGTGAGTGTTTGTTCGCTGAATATCATTTCTCTCTCTTTTATCATATCCCGGGTTGATTTTGTAATAGGAATTTGTTTTATGTTAGGTTTGGTTACATGCCAAAAGCATGGATTTTAAGTGTGTGGGTGTAATTATCAGTTTTTGAAACTATTGAGATTCATTTCTTAATAATTGTGGCACCTTCCTTGGGGACTTCCAGGCATTTGTTTTGCGGTGGCAACCGATACGCACGTTATCAACAGCTATTTAGTATCCTGTTTAGTTTTCATTAGTTAGAATTCTCTTGGACACCCAAATATATTAGATTGAGACTGGTACGTAAAAAACGTGACCATGCATGTTGTCACCAAACCTAGTACTGATAAATACTTTAAAAGCGGAAAGTTGTGTTTGTTTTTCTGCAAAAGGCCGTGCGGCCTACCGCATGTACGTTGTATTTGGTTGAAGCAGCTAATAATTTAGACAAAAGTAAGCTGGAAGCTGTTAATAACGTGCGGATCGGGTGGCCATGGAACCGTGCTGAACAGTTCCATGGATAGAGCTAACAAAATGATACATGTCAATTTACACCAACAAGGATGTCCTTCCAAAAGACAGCAGACAGTATAAAGCGCCTGAATCCACATCCGAAAAGTTAACGGCCTCTATTTTTCAATCCAAAGGCAGTTTGCACTGTAAATAAAGCAATATTTCAACTACACGGTCAAAACAGCAACAAATTGACAATCCAAGGAATGAAATGGCTTGTAAAGGTTAACATTGCAGGTTTTTATAAACTATTTGTTGTTTTGCAAGGATTCACATAAACCAGGTCGAGTGTTAGAATCCCCAATCCTGGTGCAGGTTTTATATATAACCTTCGAAACGTACCCATCTGGTCTATTTGATCTGTGAATCAAGCAGCTGATGAAATGTGTGTTGGATGAAACTCAGTTGATAATTTTTCTGAAGCTGCCCACTACTCGCCAGGACGCTGTTCGTTTGAGTATTGATCCGAACACTATAATGCAGACATCTGATTTCACCTCTTAATTTGTTTTATGTCATTCAGACATACACTCTTCAAAAAAAGAAACGCAAAACCCAAATATCAATGTAAATTTGATGGTATTCAAGGACGTGTAGAT
>JAVFBZ010171039.1:5277-16438 GCA_032466195.1 Katharina tunicata | reverse complement strand
CAAGACCAATGTGTTTCCAAAATTTGAAAAACCTGTGTTAAGACGTATTGTTTATATCTTGTTCACGTCCTCTAGACGGACGGACGGACGTTGTGACGTCATTATCCCTACAGCATAATATGCCGATAAGATATAAAGACAGGTATTGTAAATTCCTCAATCTATCAGTTATTTTACATCAATTACATAAACGTATGCTCTGGAAAGCACCACACTAGGATTCATGCAAATATGTAACTCTGCTTAAACCAACCACGCCACCAGACAGTCTTGACATTTTGAAAAATGGAGGGAGATTCCTAGCAGGTGATGGGAATGAAAAAGATATGGTTAATATTCAGCCCTTTACTTTAACGCTTTAAATAGCACTCCAGCTACGGATACAATTTCATGCTTACAAAAATACAGTATTATGATGATCCATGCTGAAGAAACTAGTAGTGTACATCGAACTATATATCATAGAACTACCAAATGATGTACTAACTGTAGTTCTGTTATCAACCGTAGTCACTGTGGCGATTTTACATGTAGATCAATCACCTATAGATTAAGCTAAAAATACTGTAAAGTCATTCATTTAATAGATTGATATTTAACATTATACTGGAGGTTGTTTCACTTATATGATTACTTTACATCGTCCGTGTGTAGGGGAAAAACGAGAAAAAAAACCTCTAGCCACCATGCGATCTATACAGCCATCAGAAACTTTGTAAACTAGGTATTACAGTTGAGGGATTAGAGTCCGTCTGGTGTTTAATCTCATTTGTAAATCTTCCAAATGTAAGATATTTAAATAGTTGTTGTTTGACTCGTTTATTTGTACTTCAGGTACATGTACATGTTCTCTTAAAAACTTTCCTATCGAAAAAGTGAGGCCATTCATTAAAAAAACGTGTTTGCTGGCCTGTAAAAACATGGATAGGTAAGCTTTTTCTTGGTTTTAACGCCACACACATTTCACATAAAAAATCTCAATCTGAATTTAAATGTTGGTCAACAAAATTTTGTAGTATTCCAAAATTGCTGAAGTATTGCAGTAGTTGAACTATATAACGAACTGATAACTAACACTCAATTCGTTATTGGTAAACAGACATTTTTCCAAGGGGAAAAAATGACGATATTATATTTGATTTAGGGTTGTGTTACAGCAAACACAGATAATATATAAATGGCCTGAAGGAAAGCAGCATCTTAACTTAATAGCAATGAGAATGTACAATGGGGATATGAGGCCTTGGTGCATTGAGACTACCGGTAAGTGTAAAGGCTAAGGAGCTTCATGTACAATGTACACATCACAAAGAACCCAGATTCCCGTTTCTTCCCAGCAGTTATTTGTACTAATTATGTACTATTCAGTTGAAATGAAAATAACACAATGAACAGAAACTTCATGTTGAAAAAAGGACTAAATAATGGATCACTATGACAACAGTTAGCAGAAAATCGAAACAGGACAGTCTGAAAAGTCATTGTTAGTTCATGTACATGTAGACTAGTGTTTACTTCTCCTATTGGCAATCAATGAATGATGTTATGTTATATCCAGATGTTACAGTCTGTGATTAACAATAATGTCTTATAGCTTAAAACAAATGTTTATCCATCAAGGATCAATTTCTCTCTAGACTTACCCTATTGAAATCTTATATACATGTAAGACGGTTTCAAGTTGCATGTATGTATAGACACAATATATTAAGTGTGCATCTGTTCTTACATAGACTGTTTGTTTGTTTGATTTGGGTTTCACACTGTACTTACACATAAGGTTATTTCACTCATATGACTGTGTCCCAGACCAATAGATGAAGGATTTTACCCCCAAAGGATGCTGGCAACACAGAAGACACCACAAAAAATACATATCCCATCCAACCACCTGCAAATAGACTATGGACCAATTGAGTTTCCTGCCCCATCAGTATCTTGAAGGTGTGAGGAGTGTTCAATCTGTCGGTAGGCTGGCTTGTGTTCAACAGATGGAAGGGCTATTGGAGTGATCTCTATTTCTATATGTAGAACTTTCCCTTAACCAGGGTGCTGCAAATGTCAGCCCAAGTACATGTAGCCTACGCAATGACAAACAAGTTCAACAAAAGACTCAAGACAAAATATTTTTTAGAATAAAACAATACACACAACAAAAAAAAAACATTAACTATAAAGAAAATATGTAAGAATACAAATATTAATGGTCACAGAGGCCTATCATAGCATACAAGAAGAACAAATCTCTCAAGGACCTCTTGGTTAAGACGAAACTCCCTTCTGTATCAGAGAACCCTTAACTGCCCTCATCTTCATTTGGTAGACTAAGGGGTTTACTACTAACTCTAAACGATACAGTTTTCAGGTTGTGCTTATTTTCACCCATACCTAATATCTATGTGTGTTACATATTCGCCACATATTTATCTTCACAATATACATGTTACAAGTATTGCCTTTTCTCCATATGTGCCTTTAAGTTATCCAGAACAACTGAAAATTCAGGTCTATCTAGAAACTAGTCTCTGAGAATTATCTAGAACATGAGATTATTTATCAGCTTTAATTATTCGATATCCCTGTGCCAGTGTGATTACTCTTGATAAAAAATATTAATGGTCTCTCCAGAACAGATTATCCACAAATATTAATATGTTTTGTTTTATTTATTGGTTTATTGCTAAATCTTCCTTTTTATTTTTGTAACAATAATAAAAATACTTATTAATGCAACTGGTCTCTACCACAGCCCCACCTATCATTGAAAAAATTATTTTTATGTTTGAAGTATTTTTTTCAGCAGATCTGCTTCTTCGTGAAAATACTTTAAAAGGTTTCTACTGACAATTTTCTTTGGAAACCAAATGTGAATCTATAAGTCACCATGGACTATATTATTACAGACATTTGCAATTACCAATTTCAATGGTTTAATTACCAAGTTGAATGGTTTAATAACAAGACAGGAAGATTGCCCTTAATTGGAGTGATGTATGGCCAGGGGATCGGTGGAGTTTTTCCTTCTGAATCTCAAGGGCTTATTGATTGTTCAATTAACCAGACACATAACACCGGTAATATATCAAACCGTAGAGTCTGATGCAAAGTTACAGTAAAAACCCATTGATTTATAAATTACTACCTGACTTTATCAACTACAACATGAGTTATAGGATACTTGTAGTTCTATACTTAGAGTAAATAATCTGGTTACATGGATTGTCACAACTGCTAAAGATGAATTAACATGTGTCACAATCTGCTTTACTACATATATATTTTTGTCAAGAGTAATCACACTGGAACAGGGATATCGACTAATTAGTCGATAAATTATCTCATGTTCTAGATCAATTCTCATAGACAAGTTTCTAGATAGACCTGAATCCTGAGTTGTTCTGGATAACCTATAGGCGCATCTCGAGAAGAGGCAATACATGTAACATGTAAATTGTGAAGATAAATATGTGGCGAATATGTAACACACATAGATATTAGGTATGGGTAAAAATAAGCACAACCTGAAAAATGTATCGTTAAGAGTAAACCCCTTAGTCTACCAAATGAAGATGAGGGCAGTTAAGGGTTATCTGATACAGAAGGGAGTTTCGTCTTAACCTAGAGGTCATTGAGAGGTACGCTAGTCCTGTGTATTCTCAGTACATGTACACACTACTCTTTGTTAGTTTGGTTGGAGTTTTAGTCCCCTTTTATGGTTATTTCACCCAAATGACGATGTGCCAGACTAAAGGAAAGCACCCTAAACGACAATGGTGACACACACAGCACCACAGGGCACCATGTAACAGTATGGCATAACAAATCAGCTGCTTCATGCGCTTTAGCTCAGAGAGCAACAGAACCGATAGTCATGGATTTGAGCAACTACAACATTAGTTTTACATTGCAGGACACATGTAGAATGTAGAATACATGTTGTTTTGTCGTATAATTAATATGCTGGTTTATACACTTGATTTTTTTCTCTTCTTTTTTTTTTAAACATTTTGAATCAAAACACTGTCAATCTGTAACATGCACAGTGCAGCCTATTGTAAGAGCATTCTATTACATGTACTTTGCCAACTGGAGTCCCATTTATTCATTTTGTAAAATTGGAACATAATTTACAAATGAGGAAGATGGAAAATCCATGCTGGTCCATTAAATTGTGCTTAAGTAAAAACCTGTTACACATGGATGGTTTAACCTTGATAGCATATGGAGTTGCCATTCCTGATATTAAAGTTATTGACATATTTTGTTTTTTTTACACACTGATCAGGTTTGCAAATTGCTTTCAAATAATCACAATCACAAACATAATCAGGTTCATAAAAATATAGTTTTTAACATAGCCGTAGGCACATAAACTACAAACTTAGTGCAAAATCTATATTCACTTTACACTTTTACAGCGAGTTAAAAGATAGGCACCTGTTTAAAAATTAAAACACAGAAGAGGTTAATCATATTTGCAAAATGTATAGATTATTTACAAAGGTAATTGATCTGTTATAAAGTAAGCCGTATCTTTGGAAGAAGTGCCTATTTATTAGCACATTCAGTAAATAAGGAAATTGATTGGAAGTTATAGACCGGGTAACATAGCCAGCTAGTCATATATAATTAAACTTATAGTGTACAAATTCAAAATAAACATGCTGTCACATATGAGAAATGTCGAATGTCTAAGTTTCCCATTAAGATTTCAACAAAAAGTTGCTAAAACAAGCATGTACATATATTGGATTTTATCCAAATGGGCATGAAATGAGTGGTACACACTACATGCATAATATTGTAATACATGTAGCCCAATGTTGTAGAAATTAGAATGCAAGAAGAGTGCATTTAAGGCCAAAGTCATTTACATATATGTAAAGGCATAATATAACATGGGGGGAAATGTTCTTGTTCTGGATGAACTGCTGAAGACGTATAAATTGTATTTTGAATCCCCAATTCTGAATTAAGTCAGTGTTATTCTGTTGCTGACAGCTGAAGTGACAAGCAAACCCCAAAGGAGCACAAAAAATACAGTTTTAGAGAGAACAATTTGATTTTACATGTAATACCATACAAAACCAACAGAACTGTATAGCCTTCCTTTACCAGTAACACAAATTCCAGGTTATGTAAAAAAAATTACAAGTTTTTTGTAAAACCATCATTTGAGGATACACAAACAGATCAGAAACAAATTCCAACATGTATTTGACATTTAAAATAAAGTAATGATCTTTGTCTGAGCACAAACATTCGACAAAGGAATCATGGTTTCTTGATGAAATGACAAATTCTGTTAATTTTTTATACAGACCACATTCTTAATATATAGTTAAACCTAAGAACTAATGAAATGTAAGGCCTTCATCGTCTAGAATAATGAACAGTACTCTGAAACAATGTGGCTTTGCAATTGGTTTTAAATGATAGCTATTTACAGTACATGATGTACATGTAGGTTTTTACCATGTACATGTAGCTACAGTCTAAACTGATCAATTTGGATTTTAAGCTGTACTTCATGTCAAAGTAACAGTTGTGTACTACTACATGTACTTTACTCAATATAATGGCCCGTGAACCCAAAAGTTAAAGGAAAGCTGAGAATACACAGGACAAGCATACATGTACATGTAGTGTAGTAAAGCAGATTGTGACACATGTTAATTCACCTTTAGCAGTTGTGACAGTTGTACACCACAGTACAGAAATCATATTGTGTATTAGGTGATCACTCATATCTTTTTCTATCCTACATTTTGTAAATTTTATAGTTTTTGTATTGGTTTGTTTTATTATGTAAAGTGTTGATAAATGTGCCTTGTTTACTTCCATGACATTATGGTACTGTAAGCCACAGATACAGATAAATTATCCGTTTAAATTGTAACATTTTGAATTTGTTACTGGAACAGCGAGGACATTACTACACTGAGAGATGCAAAATTATTTGGATGATTATTGCTATATGATGAAGAAGACTATACATGTATGCAGCAATGATTGATACCCTTTCCACTCTTTCCTCCCCTGAAATGATACCCTGAGCTGGCTTTCCACTCTTTCCTCCCCTGAAATTATACCCTGAGCTGGCTTTCCACTCTTTCCTCCCCTGAAATTATACCCTGAGCTGGCTTTCCACTCTTTCCTCCCCTGAAATTATACCCTGAGCTGGCTTTCCACCCCTGAAAAGTACTAAAGAAACAAGCACTGACTGTTTCTCTCCCTGGATAGGTCTTTGTTACAATAGCATGCAAAACAAGTTGGTACAACAAACTTCAGTTCTCAGAGAGGAAATCAGCTGGAAAAGTTGCATGATAGCAAGCCATTAGATAGATAACGGCATTGTAGTAATGTATTATGAATGTAATACAGCTAAACTTATCACCTTTTTCTACAAAACCCTGCAGTGTCAATCAAAAAGCAAAATAGGCAATTTATTCGCCAGTAATAACTTAAATCTTATCACTTTTTCATTTTAAAATTGCCTCCAGTATCAATAGATTTCATAAAGTCTCATAATGGTTATGACGCCTATTTAGTATTTACATGTAGCTTATCGGCCTGCCTCTCAATTAGATGACACTGGATCTTTTATTATGAAATGCGAAAGAGAAATCTCACAGGACCCATTTAACTATTGATAACCTCATAAAAACCAAAGCTGGCCATCTAATTGATATTCAGTTCTCTCATTCTTCTTTAAGCCTTTTATATTACATAAGCCTCAATATCTCAGGGCAGCCAAATGCCTAACTATTAGTCGGTTAATTTCTTCCCTTAATGCGGGTGGTTGGTGTGAGCTACCTGTGCCCTGGTGTTCTCTGAGCTATAGGGCATTAGTCAACCTATTTGTTGTGGCGTCCTGGGTTGAGTCCTGCCCATGCTATTGCTCAGTGGCACCCTTCTCTCTGTCCAGTGTGGTTTCCTTCACCCTTTGGGCTGGCACGCCGTCATAGGAGTGAAATAATCTTTGGTATGGCGAGAAAAGAAAAATATCAACAAACAATCTTTCCTTTATACTGCCGACATCATCTGTGGAAATCAAAATGGTGATTTTGGGGAAGTTGATCTGAGCTCTAATGGCTAGATATATTAAAGATTGGATGAGATTGATTTCCTGTGGCAAAATTTTCTAGCGATCGCTCACTTTGTTCAACACCTCTCTAGCCCACCACGTTTCTCCACTTCACCTAAAACGATCAATAAAACACAGCCATAAATCAGAGTAAATCTGATGGGGAAATTTAATTACATGCGGTAATGATGGAAGCATGTCCACAACATGAAGTCAGCTTGGTAGGGCTTGGATATGCCCTAACGAACAGATCATTTTCCTTTTAGTTCACAATACCAATGAACATGACAAATCTCTCAATACCCAAATCAGCACAGTGTATATATTTCATTATTCTATCATGACGGTGACTATGGTCATTCATACCCCACAGCAACAAAAAATTATTCACAACTTTCACATGCCTCATCACTCATGTAATTCGATTTCCCGCAATGTTTATATGAATATTTTTGCAGCTTATGTGGCAAGTAATTTTATTCCATCGATTTTATTAGTGTAACAGTGCAGTTTCAGCGTAAGCTTTCATCATAATTAATGTGCTGTAATTAAATTGGAATTCTACATGTCACTGTAAGCATGCCGCTTTTCCAAAGGAACTTATTTCTCATAAATGTTTTTTCTGTGTGTTGTTGTTGAATCCACATGTGAACATCAAAACCTACAAATTGTCTCAAAATTGTAACTTGTTCTAGTTTTTTCCTGTCTAATCAGCATTTGGTTACCCTTTTATTTCATAAGAATATATCTTGATGTCATCATTATGATTTGGCAAACCACCACTTTAAAGTTTGGTCATTAGAGAGTATTGATATCAGTAACACAAAGATACTACTGCAATATTTCCTCAGCTTTAGTGCGGCCACATTTTGTAAACGTTAAGTACCATCTAGCTTTTTAAAGCAGACTGAACTTGGGATAAAGCCGCGCCATCTTGATCCTTCATTTTTACGCACTAGTTTTAAGGTAGTCATGTGACAGAAGCCACCTGACTTTTCACATGACTGCTTGTGTCATACATTCTGAGCCGCAAGAACGGAAAAGTCTTCACATTGGAAAAATAGGAATTGTTTGTCCAAATTAGGCAAACAGAATGTCGACCTAGCTATAAGATTACCTGGTAATAACAGCTATCACAACTGCATATTCGACTGTCGCACGATATTTATGCTCTATTATAAAAGTTGTTGTTGCGTACAAACATTCTGGTGGTCATGTGATCAAGGGACTATTTTCTTAAAACGTTAAAGTTATTAGAGAACAAATCTACGTTTTATCGTTTTATTTCATGACAAAATTATTCCACACCCACAATTTCTTCGATTTCAGTTACTGTTTCATGGAATTTCGCTTTTATTCATATAGCAGTAATTTGTCTTCCAATGAACGCATATTTATCTGCATTTTGCCGAATATCCCTACATAAAATTAATGGTCCTTCTTTATGGCCAAGCTGGTTATACCAAAGCATGTTTTAATCAAATGGTGCGGCCGTAAACATCACAAAGTCTTAATCTTCAACAATTATTCACCAAAACTTACACTTAAATTGATCTATCTGAATAAAGATCTGGCATGCAATGCTTAGGAAAAAAATGTTTTAAAATAAATGACATCCCTTTCTATTAAATCCTAATAACTTGCCAATAAAACGAAATGGGTATAATACCTCTATATTGAGCTACATGTAGCTAAAAGGATTAGTGTAAATGTCAAACTGTCTTGAAAACAAATACAAAGCTGGAAACAAAAGACTCACATTTGAAAAGATAAAACCAGCCAAATGTATTTTATCAAGATCAAAGGTTGATTATATTGATTTATAAGCTCTTTTTCAAAGCTTTGGAGTATTTCATAAAAATAGAAATAACAAAAGGTAAATTCACATGATCAAGTTCATTATATTTAGCTTCTTATGAAAACAATGTTTGTGTGACTGAGCTTTATGAAGATCCAAACATGTAGATGACATGTTTTGCTATCGAATGATGGCATGCCAGCCATTCGGGTCAAGATACTAAAACCTTGCTTTTCTAGTTAGCATGGTCAGCAGTAGTAGCATGTTTGCTTGTTTGTTTGATTCAGGTTTTACAGACTATTTCACTTATATCACTAAATGCCAGTTCAATAAAGGTGAAGTAAACCACCCTTAACAAGGCTGGAAATACAAAAGGCCCCACAATACATCTACCGGACAAAACACAGGGCACCACAACAAATCAGCTTCCTAATACCACTTAGCTCAGTGAGCACCAGATCACAGAAAGCTCTAACCCTCAAACCTGCCAGTTAGTAACAAGACAAGTCTATACACATTAAAACTTCTGTTTTATTGTTGTGGATTGTTTTAATGCCACTGCAAACATTGTTCTCACTTCTCACTTCTCACACTTACTTCAGTAGAGTGTTAGCACCGCAATGGAAACGTTACACAATTTTAAAATAGAAGTTTGTTATCCACATATACTTTATTGGAACACAGATTTTATGGATGTCAACTTCTTCTTTATTATTTCACACGACGTTTGGACACAGTTACTAGTATCTTTGTCAAGTATTATGAACCATCATGAACACTAACTGGTTATATATGTATATACGTCGTGTGAAATAATAAAGAAGAAGTTGACATCAATAAAATCTGCGTTTCAATAATGATTACCTACAGCTTCTAAATGCCACTCAAACAAGTTATACTTTTCTTGTTACTAAGTACAAAGTTCATCTTCTAAATATCCTTTCAAAATATATTGTCAAGTGTTACACACTCCCAAATCAGCAGTTCTCTATCAAATGTAACCTGACCTCAAAGGCTGGTGTTGCTGTTATTGTCGTACTCAAGAGTAATTCACTCATATGACAACATTACCTTATAAGTTATATATGGAATGCTGACAATTGGGTTCAAACTGTACAACTCTGTAAAATGAAAGGGCTGAACAGTCCAATGTGCAATCAACTTAGCCAAGAAGCAGCACTTAGATCTAATGGCAAGGCATAGTTAATGACACTTACTATAAGGTTTGTAGTATGGATGTCGACCACCAAACAGTCAGCTTTCTAAATGTGTGCAATGCTGTTGATGTTGTCTGCTAGTAATACTGCCAGACATTGTCTCTTCTGTAATTGATTATACATAAACATGGAGTTTGGGAAGCTGGGTATGAGGTAGTTCATCGAAAGCTAACTGACTCTTGGCTGGTAGGGCAATAAACCATACATGTATTTTGGTTTTTTCTAGTTTAGGTTAGTACATGAAGCTGCGATCTTGCTTTGAAAGTTATAAAGTGCTGTCATTTTTTTATTCAAACCAGCAGGCTGCTATTTAGATTTAAATAATACCGTAGCATTTAAGCAACTTTGACAATGACAATGTTTAAGGAAGAATCTCAATGGCACAAATGAGAATTGCTTGTACATGTACAATGTAGCTAAGATTCAATCTTAAAATGTCTTATGTATTTTACTATGTGGCAGACAAATACATGTAGTTTAATTATTACTACAGGTCAAATTGGCTCATGTGAATATCAATTTAAGAACATGTTTTTACAGTGCAAATTGTAACTATAATCGTAATAAGGGATTTATCAGGGAAGACTATGAAGTTACTTTCAATAAATATGAGCAAGAGTTATAAATATTTGAGGCAGCTATATACATAAAGGACAATTCAAAAGCACCATTATTGATGGCAAGGACTATTGAATGACCATCAAACTATCAAAAAAAAACGTTTTCTTGAGTTATTTGTTGAAGCAAATTGTCAGTTAGCATGTAACTACATAGTATAGATTCATGCTTGGCCACTGGCAATTTAAACTTTCAATGTAGACTTCACATGTAACTGATAATCCATTCATTCATTAGCACAACCTTTAAAACGTTACGCTAACAATGTCAGAGCATCATGGGAAATACTCAATGCTTTTTTGGGTAACATTAACAAGACTGTAGCCTGTAGGGTAAAACATTGGTTTCATATGAGGGATAAGAATTGGGTTAGGGTCAGATTTAGATTAAACCAAACCCTACACTATGAATTGACATCTTGATAAACACTCTGTGCCTTCA